>JBBPCS010015461.1:0-27506 GCA_037974645.1 Hollardia meadi | reverse complement strand
TAGACTCTTCAGATTAACTTTGGGATCTCCTGGGTCTGTGCTGGTACTGGCTGAGGCTGGATGTGGATCAACTGTGCTACTGGCTGACTGTCTGGAGTCTGTACTTGTCCTGACTGATGGTCCAGCTTCTCCTCTACTGACAAACTTAAGCATAGCACCCAAAAACTATAACATTACTGTTATTAATTATACAAGCTCCCTCAGGCTCATTAAATAGGTTTCCCCCAGATTTCATTTAATACATTTTAAAATGTAAAATACTATACTATGGTCTGGCTGACTACTTGGTGGTTTACTCAGAGATTCACATTAACATTTCCAGTATATTCCAAGCTGCAGTTTATAGTCACGTTGCCCGTCTGCGTTTATCAAACGTAATAGATAGTTGTGTTTCTCTATAACTTTTGTCAGGCATGAAGTCTGACAAAGGCTGCGAGCAAGCAAGACACAGACTGAGCGAGATTCACTGCACTGCTCAGCGAGGTTAGCAAGACAGTAAGACTACAGAGAGATGCATTGCCCGCTAGCATCAACTTAACACTACTGTTATTTAGAGAGGAGAGAAGTTTACCTGACTGCTGTTCCCACAATTCACTCTCATGGAATTTTTTCTTTTCTTATCTTGTGCCCAGGAGGATGGTTCTGCTTCATCCTGTCATCTAAGTTGTCAACATTACACTCGCTTTCCTACGAGGGGGAGGTGGGGGCTTGCTTAATTTGTGGGGCCCTATGCAACGTGAGCGTATAGGACCGCCCGGCTCTAAAATAACCTTTGTGCACTGTAGCCGCCTTATATTCCCGTTTCACCAACATAAGGAAACATTGGATTTACAGGATAAAATTCACCAAGAGGAAAAAACTTTTTAGATGGTTTGTTTTGTTTTGGAATAGCCTATTTTAAGCTTAGAAACATGCCATTTTATGCTAATTTCTGTGCCATTATTGTTCTTTGGCCAGTTATATTAAGCAGATTCTCTATACTTAGCTGAAGAAATGATCTATGTTTATCCTTCAAATTTACCATATTTTCAACCGCAACAGAATAATGCATCCACAAGCACTTTAGCAAAAATTATTGAAAGTATTATTTATCAAAGGTAAGATAATATTTCCCTAGCTCACCAAGTCTGCAGTCTGGTGATAATGATGAAGTCCCCACAGGAAGACAATAAAGTTCAGGAGAAAAAGGAAAAAGCTCTCATCATATATCAAGATATATCAAGATATCATTTATACCAGAACATGACTTTTTTCAAGACACCTTCAGAAATTCAAAATAAAGTTAAAACAGCCAGGGGCACAGAAGATACATCAAGTTCAACGTGAGTTGAGTGCTGAGGAAATTAAAGAAAAAGGAAGGAAATGAACCAGATGCTCTCATGAATGAGTGTAAATGTCATTTAGGAATGATTCACATATTGAATTCTACAGCATGCTACTTAAAACCACTTGAAGAGATAAATTCCTTTCTGTAGTGGTCCCAGTAATATTTGAAGGAGCAGATCACACGATTTGGTTAATCTATGTGATATGTAAGAAAAGAAATTGAAAAAAAAATATTATAAATGCATTTGCAAGATCATTACTTCTTACTCAAATCTTAAGATGTCTGATTTGAAAGAGTTCTAATTCTAATTTGCAGTATGTACTCCAGATTCTTTAAGTATTGAGCAGCCCTGATATCTTCATATCTACACTTTTACATTTGAAAATAACACCTACATGTCCTCGTCTTGTCCAAGTCTCCATATCACTGCCATACTGAAAGTGCTTGGAGCTGCAGTGGCCAGTGGCTAACCGGTCATGACACTACATGGCCTCACCGGTTCCCCAAATAGTGTCGTCTCTCTTTGCTCACATGACTTTGATGTAATCACCCCGGCAACTGAACTCTGGAGGATGGGCATGAGAGGGTGACAAGGCAGGAAAGCAAAGAGAGTGTGTGCATTTCACTTGCAGGTCAAAACGTGGACAGAAGGAATGTCGTCTTAAAGTGTGAAGCACATGTCAGTGGGCAAACCAGACAAAAATTGGAATTCAAAATGAAGAAAAAAGTTCAACAATTGTATCACCAAAACCAAAACTGTTATTTTTAATTTTCCATTTTATTTTGAGGATAATAACAGGTTCTCGTTTGTTACAATATGAACATTTAAGAGGCAATAATTTTGTTCCTAGATTGTGAGCTTTTTTTCCTGTAAAACAGCCAAATCTAACTGAATTAAACTTAAGCGACTTAACTGAAAAAAAACACACAAAAAAAACAACATGCACAAAACTCATTTAAACTTTACTTTTTATTTAAAGTATTTAAGGCACTGCAGTTGTATGTAACTGCAGATGACAAATAAAATCATGGGTTATAACAATACGTTTTCTCAGAGGAAAACTAGGATTCCCAAACTGTCAGGACATCTTGATGGGGAGAGCCCCATGTTTACATGAAAGTAGTCAATGCGCAATGATTGGCTTTGATCATCACAAACTTTAACGCACACCAAAATGTATCTGTCCTCCAATGCAGCAAAATAACCAGAGAACTATTTCCTCCATTTTAGCCAGACTATTTGTCCGAACCACTGCAGTCAGGACCACTGTTACCACGAGATCAAAAAAGAACAAAAAAAGAGAGCGGACAATGGATTTACATTCAGCAGGTGACCACGAACATAATTCCAAATAAATGCTACAATGCTGCCCATTTCTGTACACGTGTAAATGGCAACTGCTTGCTAACAAGTTCACCAAATATACTTTTATAAGATGATAATATTATATGTCAATATTTACTGTTCAGGCAAAACATCCTTTAATACTGGTTTGCGGTCTGAGTAATAAAGAAAATAGTTACAATTTTGTTATGAGGTGGAATATAAAACACTGACACATGAAGAATAATGTTTTTTTTTAAATTTGACACACCATTAAATTAAAGTCTTATGCTGCCAGAGTGAGTATGATCAGTCAACCTGGAACATATTCACACCACCTCATTATGCAAAACAAATGGCTGTTGCAATCATTTTTTAAAAGCAATGGGCTCCCTCTTTGGATTTTTTAATAATGTGATAGCTCTGAGTTTATTTCACCTCGGCAACAGCTTTAATTTTTAATAAAAGGCTATGTGTAACACTAACAAAACACAGAAGTGGGTCTGATAATTATCTTTATAGACAGCATGGACTTACCATGCACAGCAAATTGTAGTGAATCAAGGCAGTGACCTGTCATGTCAGGTGCCAACATGAGACAAGGTAAAGGGCACGGACGAAGAGAGAGAGCGTAACAAAAGGATCTGCAAAATGAAAGCGTTGTGAAAGGATAATAATAATCATGGCATCAACAAGAGAAGCATAAATGAACCAGCAGGGACAATTATGCAGTGAAAAACACAACTGGAGTACAGATTGAAGGGCAGACAAACGGCAGACAGACAGAGCGCTAAGGTGAAAATGATGAACAACATTACAGCAAGCAAAGCAATCCATGTGGTCCTGGGCCATGACTGTCTGTCTGTTTGTCTCAGGCACAGTTTAGGGAGCTGTCTTCTGTACCCCCCTTCCTCTGCCCTAAAGCCCACCCCAACTCCATCAAAACCCCTGCACCCTCCTCTCCCCACATATTCCCCATACACTGTCCTATTTCTGCCCCACTTGGCATGTACAATTGTTGGAGTGCCCCTTTGAACTTGGAAACCACTTCATACATTGCAAATTATGGGTGACAATTTGTACTTGATGTCATAGAATTAGGTCATACACTGAACACATGAAAAAACATGCACTGCTCAAGTCATGATGCCAAGTACTTTCATGATGTGTGGCCTAACTTGTCACTTATAACCATGTCATAGGCCTGTCTGGTATGATGCATGCCAGTGCAAATATCTTTCCCTTCAAAAAGGATATGACTAACATGATTGAATAGATCGATAAATGAAAATTATTTGTCATTCATGCACCCATAGAGCTCACCTGAGCAGCTCTTTCCAGACTAACACCTCTAATCTTCATACATCAGTAGTTTTAGTACTTTGAATGTTGCCCAAGTGACATCACTTGAGGCAAATTATGCCTATACAAAGCCTCTGGTGAGGAGATGGATGTGAGACAATACATGAATATAATGATACATAAAAAAAAGAATAAACAATGACAACATTAAAAAAAAAATGTTACATTCATGTGAACATTTCCACACCTCCACCTTCAAATCATCAACAGTCTACCTGATGCCTGCGACCATGTGGATCCACCAGTTGGCCTGCACAGTCCAGCCCAGCTGCTCACACTCAGAGATTTGCTGGAGGAAATGCTCCTTGGCCTCTGCCTCACACTGTTCCTCCTGCAGCGCCTCCCGCAGGTAGCGCATGTCCTCTGCAGCGCTCAGCTCTGGGATACCAGTCAGCAGCATGAGGGAGAAAAGAGTGACCAGCAGACGAGAGTGCGAGCGCAGGGAGAGGTATGCCTGGGTGCAGGTGTCCTGATATGGGCAGGAAAGACGAGATGGAGAGGAGGACAGGGCAAAACATAAAGAAATAAGGGCAAAAGATAACACACTTTTACTAAAACATATGCACAGTGGAACATTTGTCAATTCACTTATGCAAACACTGCTGATGATGGAGGGGGTTGGCTTAATAATCCGAGAAAAAACTCCTCTGAGAAGTTTTTCTCTGAGATTAAAGTCACAAATTTACAAGAATCCAAATCGCGATGTTTTTTTCTATACAGGCCATTCTTTACAGAAATTTCTCTTTAAAGTCTAAATGCATATGATAATATGGAGACTGTGGGCTGAAATCACCAGAATTTAATTATTGCTGCATCTGATTGTGAAGTAGATCTATAATTTGATGAGGTCATCCAGTACAGGTATAATAATACACGACACAGCAGTGGCGTCTGCTGTTGTATGATGAGACTGACCCAACCTTGAATAGTGAAGACGTGGTTCCTTGAGAAAAAAAAATTTTTTTACTTGAAAATTTGTGACTTATTTTCTTATAAATTTACCACTATATTCTCAAAGATTCTGAATTTTTTGTCAAGGAATATTACCCCTCTCTCTCTATTCTGTTGCTGTTGTACTTAACATTTTCATTTCTATTATAAATAAAATAAGAGTCAGACAGATAGAGAAGAGAGGACAAAAACACTGTGTCTGCAATGCGTTGCCAACAAGCCTCCCTAGCTTTAGTTGGCCGTTACAGTGTTTTTTGTGTTTAGTGTTACAGCCCTCTGGACTTGCAGCAAGGTGAGAAGTTAAACCACTGGAGGTCAGCAAACGCAAGATTGCCAGGGGGTGTTTAGTTACTCTTTAAAGGAGACACATTTTGTACTTCTTTTTTTCTCCCTTATTATAAAGGTTTGCCTGCATGTTGCATAAATGGTAAGATATTCTTTATTTTTCTTACTGTCAGTAAATCCCATGGAAAGACCAAAACAAACATTCAATTGATTCTACTAACAAGTGTTGTCCAAAGCGTGATGTTACCACTCTGTGTCAGAGACCTCCACTGTTGTCCATTAAAATCACATTAAAGAAGCAATATACTTGTGACTTGACTTGAAAGTTTCAAATGCAGCTATTCAATAGGAACCAATGGGCTTGAGGCTGGGAGCCAAATACAGGGTAGGAAAGTTGGAAAGTATGGACAAACATGTTGGTTTTAGTCTTTTTACAGCATTTGTTGGCCATAAAATATATCTAAAACAAGTGAAGCCCCGTCCTTTAAGTAAAAATACACACACAATCACATCGATACACACATAACCAGGTCTTCTCACCCTGAACCGCTGAAAATAGAGGCTGTTGCGCCCTCTGACCCTGCCCATGACATACAGGAAGTCAGGTGTGAGGACAAATGGTGCACGCTCCCTGTTCATGCCAAGGAAGCGCTTTGTGTTGCCCAGGATGTGACCGAAGTCGATGTGAAACAGGTTCCCTGAGAAGCCCAGGACATACAAAGGCATTTAAATTCTGTTCTAGTTTCATCAGTCAGTCTCGTTAATTCATTCATTTTTGTTTTCCATCATTCAGTGATTCTCTCAGTGTCTGAGTTTTACATTATCTGTCATTTTAACCAATAACTGACTGACTGATGGATGCAGATTCAACTCAGTGCAGTGTGGAGCATATACCTTGGTCTGTGATCATGATGTTGTCATTATGTCGATCTCCTATACCCAATACGTAGGTGGCCACACAGTAACCAGCACAGGACTTCACAAATCTCTCCACAGTCTTGAAGTGCTGTAACCAAATGAGATCACAGCAGTCCAATAACATAATTGGTAGTGTGGCACAGCATTAAGTGCTCTAATGCAGCGGATACCTACACCACAATTATGTACATGCATACTATTTTATATGACTAGTGAATTTTAAGCAATGGAATAACTGTTAACTGGTCTGCACTTTTGTTCAGAAAAGCTTTTAAAAATTAAATAAAAACATCACTGTATGATCACAGTCAAAAATGGAACGGTTTTAACAGTTCATCAGTGTTTGGAGGCATCACCGCCTCCACTGCCCTGCAGGGAGCTGTCTACACACACAGCGTGTGACACAGCAGCGCGTTAATAAGACAGCCTGAATGGAGCATGCTTTTTCATCTGTATAACCTCATATTTCAAGTTACTTTGTGTCTAAATCTTGTATTAAACCTGGCTTTGGATCTTGTCTCTGTTTTTCAATATTACTTACAATCTCCTGGAGTGGACATTTGGACTTGAGCCACTCAAACAGAGCGTCGTTTCTGAAGGCTGCAGTCGTTCCTCCGTGGCTCCTCTGGACTGCAGCGATGGTTGCTGCATTCCTCACAATCTCAATCATACCTGATGAGGAGAAACTTCATGAAATTCACTAAAGTCACTCTGAGTCTTTTTTAAATTTTTTTTTTTAGCTCACTTTACGTAGGACATCTTAGTTGTATCCTGAGTGCCAAAAAATATTCATGTTAAAAGAACTCATCATTTTTGGAGCACCAGGTTATTAACTAAATTAACTCACTAACAATTAATTAAAGTAATTTAGAGTGCTTGTACATTTAGCATACATGTTCTTGCCCACTTAGCTCCTGTTTATTGCCTAATTTTGATCCAACATTACCAATCAGAGGCAGAGAGGGAAAAATGATCTGCCTAGGAATTTACAGAGATACACCAAAAACAATTAGTATCAACAAAAACTGAACATTAATAAGTAACTGATATTTATTGCTCTTTCTACACTTTCTATTTTTCACATTCCACTTGTGCTATACTAACTACAAGCAGTCTGAGGTAAAAAAAAAAAATTCTTTTAAATCGTTTCTTCCTTCATTGAATCCCTCTGCAAGTTCTGTAAGGTGTGAGCTAAACAGTCAGAAAAAAATACTACTTTAACTACTGAGGATATTAGCATTTCTGAAGAAACCAAAGCAGAAAACAGCTACTGACTTGAGCTGCTTTATGATAGTACAGGGATGTAGTATAGATTAAATTCAAGAAATTCTAAATGTATCTAAATATTTATGGGCCACCAAACCTGATGACAGAACAACAGGTCCCAAGACGGGGAGGTGTTAAACCATGGCTGCAGCTATTAAGGACACTGAGTTATGGGTCAGTTAAAAAACAGATCTACAATCATATTTTCAATCCAAGGCTGCACAGATTATTATTAATATTATTACAAGTGTGTTGGCTGGTTGTTAAAAAAAAAGGAAAAGTATTCTATTTTGTGTGCCTAGGACTTTTTTTTCTTCTTTTTGCCGTGGTATGGAAAGATGTATCGCGTCTTTTTACATTCGTATTTGTAACAAGGTTTACAATACTGGTCGTGAAAAACTCACTATACTTTAATTTTACTTTTTATTTTTTACCACATAACAAAGAAATTATAGCAATAATTATAAAATTCCAAGAGGGCCAACTCTTGACCTCAATATTTGTAAACTCCAGGATACGGCCCTATTTTTGTTCTTACCCACGTTGTGTCCTGTGGAGATGCAGCCATATGGAACAAGGTTAAGGTCCAGAGATTTCTCCTGCCAGATAGAGTCCATCACCACCAATGTCTAAACAGGAAGATACAGGAGTCACGTTATCCAAAGGTGAAATACATCCAACAACATAAAACACAAACATTCTTTTGTCAGTAAGTAAGGAATTTAAGGAAAACATTTTAGCCAAAAATGAAAATTGATTCATTACTCACCCCCATGATGATGGAAAGTCAGCATGGGGGTGAGAATGTTGCAGCATTCTCCTAAACAACTGAAGTAGATGGGGACTTGTTTTGAAATGTAAAAAAAAAACAAAAAATGGCTCCATACAGCTTGTCTGTCAGTCTTGTCTGGCATAAAGTCTTTGCAACCCCGAGATAAATTAATTTGAAAAGTCGTTAAAAGTTACAAACTTTTTAAAGCTGAAATCCACTTGCTAACACTTTTCGCTAGCGGCTACAGTGATGACTTTAGCTTAAAAGAATAACGTCTTTTCAAATCAGTTTTATCTTCTTGGGGTTTCTGGGGACTTGGATTACACCAGACGAGCTACAGTATATAGAGCCATTTTATTTATTTTTTGTTTATTTCATTTTAAAAGAAGTCTCCAACTTCTCCAGTTGTTTAGGAGAATACAACACTGCTTAGCTGTGAACCTCCAGAAATATTTTGTGGACTCAGAAACTTGACTTTCCATCGGCATGGGGGTGAGCTGATAATGCTTGGATTTTCACTTTTGGTAAACTGTTCCTTTAATAAGGAAAAAAAAAAAAAAGACCTTGACCTGAAGGACCAGCATGTCCTGTCTGAGGTCGTCCCCCTGTTTGAAGATTACTCCGACAGGTGTAGCAAAGTTGGGTGACGGCATGGGACAGAACTCCAGCCACAGTGGCTTCTTCTTAGAGGCCATCACCTTGCATTTGTCGAGCTGGACGAGAGGGATACGAGGAGAGACGATTTGTTTGTGTCACTGCAACTCAATCAACTTCTTACTATCAATGATGAGGTCTTACATGAACGCAACATTTTCTGCCAGTTTTGGATTTTTCACTGTATGAGTGCTCTTCTCAAAGGTCTGTAATGGGCGGGGCTACATATTTCCGGGCACCAATCTGAGTTCAGCAACATTTCAAACAAAATGGGATGACAGGTTTGGATCTGTGTCCAGACTACTATGAATCATGTCTGATCTACATCCACACAGCCCCAATGAATGCAAACTCTTCATGAAAAAATAGATGGATGTCTTTTTCAGTATTGAATATTTAATGTAACAGAGAAATACTTCAGACTTCAAACTTTTTTAGGGGCTTTAACACCTGAGATCCTGTTTGTTTGGGAGGGAGGAAGAGTAATTAGGGGAGAGCCCCCTCAATGTAAAGCATTACAGTTGTAACATACAGTTTCTTTTGCTACGTAAATGTCATCATGACATCAACATGTCAGCATGTGGCCAGTGCAGTAGTCAACATCCCTGAGAAATATGAACAGGATTTGTGAATTGTCCCTTTAACCTATTAAATCATATTGCAACGACCATCATTTTTAGCCAATTCATTCTTACTCTAAAGCATTTATTATTTATTTATTAGCAATATTTTTTATATGAAAAGTGTCGCTCATAGTAACAGACTTCCGTAGAATTATCACTCGACTTTGAAGTTTCCCTCAGCACTGTGGAGTATTTCATCATTTTTTAACTTATTGTTTCAGTTTTCCAACCCAACCACTCTCGTCAACCTCGTTTACAGATGCAGCAGGCAGCTGTTTTCAGCCAAAAGCTCTGAGAAACCGTCCGTATACTACACAGGGAATATATTATTTGGAGTGCGGAACTTTTGTTTCCCCTTTCTAGCAGAGAGAGTAATTACACAAACACTGTTGCAGCATACTTATGATGTAAGCCTACAGGTGATTGAATCACAAGTGGACAGCTCTAGGTACAAGTGTCAATGCAAGATGCATTGAGGACACCTTGAGATCTGATCACTCAGACGACATTCGGAGGTGTCGTATATGGGCAAATTCTTTTAGCACATTGTATGCAAATGAATTTTGGGCCACATTAAAGGACCCCTCACTCAAATGTAATTTTCTGTGGAAGCTAAGTACGTTAACCTACTCATTCCAAAGCCAATGGTGACATATTAAGGTGTGAAACAACAAGAAGAAGCCACAACATCAGGCAAAATTGATTTTTTGAGTGGAGTTTACCGATAGTTGCTAGATTAACCCCTAAAAGCTTTGCATATAGAGAGGGGAAGACCCGCCCCTTCAGCTATCCTCCATGGGAACATTTTTTGAAAAAAATATGAATGGTGGTTATCTGGGAGAGACAAATAATTTTTTGATCCTGTTTCAATAGTTCCATGAAGTACACATACTTCAATCATGTTTGTCAATTTAAAAAATAATGGTGCAAGTCAAGAAAGTTGCAGTTTGTCATAAAGATAGTTAAGGAATCATTTAGTTTTGTGTGAAACTGCTCTGTGACCCACATTTGTCTTGCACAATATATGTCACCAACACAAATATGGCCGTCACCATGGTACAGAAAAAGTATTAAAAGAGGTGTCACTTCCCGATGGGAGTCACACATGCGTGAGCGTGTCCGCCATCTTGGAAATCTAGCTACAGCAACACCACTTAATTCATTTGTTTAGTTTAGCTGTTAATAATGATTAGGACTATATTTACAAATGATTATTTCAGATTACCTGTCGTAATATTTTTAATTTTTTAATTCAGTTCAAAAGGTCTTTGTTGGCATGCATGTTTCAAGAACAGTATTGCATCAAAGTACAATTTGGCCAAATATTTGGACAGTACACAATAACTGAAATATGAGCATTAAAAAGTCTATGCTACTACAGAAACCACACTCCGCTGTGTGAAATAGTCATTACCAAATGTAATCATAATCATAACTTAACAAATTAACGGTTTTATGGCAGTTCTGATGTGGTTTGTCCAAGTGGTGTTGCCGTACCTAGCTCTCCAATATGGCGGACGTGCTTGCAAATACAAGAAGAACTAGATACCGGATGCAAAGATGGTGCCCATTCAATCCTTTACTTACTGGTTATGCGTTCCTACTCGGCCCATTGACTATACATTGTGATGATGTCAGAGATTTTTAAATTGGATCAAAAATTCATAATAGAAAGAGTCATAATTGACCTTGTTTGCAGTTCGAGGTGTCCTGTCAACAGTTTTACAGACGTCTCTTTTATAATGGTGGTCTATGGGGAAAATCCCTTTTTGGGCGGCAGGGGAATTTTTAGCTGCGAGTAGTAGTAGTAGTGAGTGGCCACTGGGCAAAATTGGAAGCAAGGCTGAGCGCTCTCACTGAATCCAGTTCTAAATGGCTTGTGCATGCGTGACTCACATCGTACAGTGACTCAGATCAGGTATTGACAAGAGGTGAAAATCACTAAAGTGTGGCCATGTTGACAGCTGCAGCTACGTGAAAGGACAATTAGTCTGTTCCATTAGCTAGCTAGCATGCAGACCTGCTCTACAAGCTTTCATTCGTGGGTTTCAGTGAGTGTTAAACAAGACGTCACTTACGCGACTGTTGGGTGTGTAGACTTTCTGTTTATGTATTTTCACAGTCTTATACTTCAACAGTTTTATGACAAACTGCGACTTTCTGAAGGTGCAAAATTATCTTTTAAATTGACAAATATCATAAGTAAAATTCATGGTACAATTATAAACTATTTGTCTCTCACCATTAACTACCGTACACAATTTTTTCTGAAAATAAGTCCCAGAAAGGGAACTTCTCTGTAGAACAGGAAAGTGAGATGCAATCTCAAGTGGTCACTTGAGATCCATGTGAGAGACGCACTTTAATGCATCTAATAAGATGGGAAGTGGCATAATTAGAGCTGCCCACTTGTGATCGTGTCACCCAAGTCGCATGTTAATGCCAGATGCTCTGTAAACAGGGCCACAGAGAGTTTTACCCGTTGGTGACAGACTTTATCAGCCTTCAGCCTTTATCAGAACTTGTTTGGCAAGAGCTTGAATGTAAATTATGTAAAAGTGCCAGTCAAGCTTTAAGGTGAACCATACACAGAAGATTAACATTACCAAAATAAAAGAAACAAATCACACACACACATGTGCACAGAGCATTAGTAAGGCTTACCAGGATACTTCCAGCTTTGATGCGGGGGTCAAATGGCAACAGGAATTCATTTGGCAGTTTACAGTTTCTAAGAAGCTCTTGGAGCCTGAGGGGAGCTTAAACAACAGAAACACAAAGACACAATTAGACAAATGAGTCTAGAAATGCACCAGATGGCTTCTTCCAGGATAGGGATACCTGGCACAGAACAAAAAATCACTTGAATATGAAAAAGACGATGAAAGAAAAGAATAAATGCCCCGGAATGAAATGCAAAGCTTCTGTGAGAAGAGACAAACACACATTCTTCTCTGAGTCACCAGGTGTGCCGTACCGTTTAATTAATATACATAAAGAAACATAAGCATCCACATTTGCACAACTCATTGGGTATTGGATTTCTGTGGAGCTTTTTTCCTATCTTTATTCAAGAGCGTGGTTTTTCAATTTGAGAGCATCACTTATTGATTTCACTTTCATTTTGTGTAGTGTTTTCCCTCAAAACCCTGCACTCGCACTCAAATAGCCCCAACTTGCACTTAAATTTGCTCTGCTCCGCCTGCTTTTGTAACACAAAATCCAAGAGCAGAGGAGAAATCTGAGAGCAAACGTTTCACGAGTGCACAGACGCAGCTTGAGCACGAGGAGAAGGGCTGAAGCTGGAGCACAGGAAGTCTGTGCAAGCAACAATATATCTGCGTGCAAGCATACAGTTTGAGCAGAAGCAGAGCAATTTTAAGTGCAAGTAGGGGCTATTTGAGTGCGAGTGCAGGGTTTTGAGGGAAAACACTACACAAAATGAAAGTGAAATCAATAAGTGATGCTCTCAAATTGAAAAACCACGCTCTTGAATAAAGATAGGAAAAAATCTCCATAGATTTCTTGGTGTAAATCAATAAGGGGAGCTTCACACCTGGTTCACTGATTGCTAGAATAGTGCTTGTCTAGATTTAAAGCTTTGACTCATTTTTTAGTAGCAAAATTTATTTTTACTCTCTCTCTCTTTGATGTTGTTGTTGCTGTGTGTGTGTGTGTGTGTGTGTGTGTGTGTGTGTGTGTGTGTGTGTGTGTGTGTGTGTGTTTAGTGCCTATTTTCTTAGTCATGCCCAACCTGTCCACCAGAAAACATTAAAACCAACTAATTGAATCCTGTCTTCTACAAGTATTTACATTCGCCTAACCAAACCTTAACCATAGAGGTTGCTGATCAGAAAACGCCAATTGTTTTTTAAATTGTCTTTTTTTTCTCTAATATGCTCTGTTACACTACAAATTAAACTGACTACAAATTAATGACAAAGAGCCCGAATGAAAAAAAGGTTATCATGTTGCATTATGGAAGTAGGATCCAGCCTCTTTTGGAGCTTGACACATAGGGACTACCAGTCAGGAAATCTCATCCCTCTGCTGCTACAATTCTGACCACGTTTAAAATATGTCATTACTTAATTATTATTTTTTTTATTTAACCTGTTGATATGGAATATCTCTTCTGCATGGGAGACCTAGCCAAGATGGGAGCATACAAAGGTGCAGACACTGTTGTATTGTTAAAACAGTTAAACAGATAAGCTATACTAAATAAAAAGCAGATAACTACACTCATTTTGACTTTATTTTATAATTCTGGAGAAGTATATCTAAAGTGTACTTATCCATAAGAACAGATGTGATATACTGTATAGATAGACATGTTCCACCTGTAGCAGGAAGGTCAGTCTTGTCGGGGTAGAGGTTTTTAATCATTATAGCAACCTCCTGTAGGGCCTCCACAGCCTGGACCTGCTGGGTGAAGCTGTCAAGCATGGCCTGGCCACAGCCCAACAGGTAGGCCTCCAGAATCACAGCCATGCGCTGGCGGAAGTACAGACACCCTGCCACCTCACTGCGAACGTACCAGAAGAAGAAGTGGCCGATTCTCTTGCTCTGCAGTGAAGAAGGTGAAGTGAGTCAGACTGATAGCAAGACACAGACACAGGTGTGCCTGTGCAGTCCACATTTTACTGCAGGAAGACTTTTGCCCACCATTATGTGAACCTTGTAGACAAAAGATTCACTGTGATTCTATCAGAGACATCTTTGACATTATGTCCACCTGTTGCCCTGTCTGTTTAGACCATGTTAATAATGTGAGCATGGCTGTAATGTAGGGGCAGGTTCAGTCAGCTCCTTGTTTGTGGTTGGACCACAGCAAAGCCACACCAGCTCTGTAAACACAAAAATCTGCCACAGAGTGATGAAGTTACAAGGTCTGCCCCTGAATGATCGATGAAGTTACACAATTGGTCAGTCGAATGTTGGAGTTTCCACATTGATTATTGCTCTTTTAAAGGGAGTTGGTGCATGAGTATTGCAAGAACCCGACAATGGAGATTAAACTTGGTTTCCAGCAAGTGTAGGCCAGACATTTCATCCAAGGAAATTTCACTGATTAAAACAAAGCAACATTTTTTGGACAAATTTTCTGTGGCTTACACAGAATGGATTACCCTTAAAGTGAAGGACGTTAATGGACTTGGAGGCCTTTATTGATCATTACTACCAGCAAGACAACAAGAAGACAAAATGGACTCAAAAAAGAAAGATTCATCCATCGACACAGAGGACCTTTGGGGAGTACCACCAATAACATCCTTACACCAAAAAAAACAACTACTCCTAATATAGTATGATAGTAGGATGCTGCATGACTCACCCGCAGAGCTCTCTGGATGAGGTACCGAGCAAGGAAACTGTCATGGTAAGGCTCCACTTTGAGGGTCTGTATGAATAAACAGGATGGAACAAACTGTTAGTAATGTCACCAATCTAGAGTTTTAACGACACAATACATCTCAGACGACTTCAGTCAATTAGGAAATACAGACCCGGTAAAACAAATTCTGCAATAAAAATAATTTAATTAAAAGCAATTAAAGATCTTAAACTAGATTTTCAAACAACTACGGTATATTTGATTTCCTTTACAAGAAAATCTCTATAATGCAAGAGCCTTTTGCAAAACCAAAACCAGCAGCACTGAATGGATTAAACGATGTGTTTATCAGTGTGTTGGCTGCAATCGTTAACTTATCAGACTAACTAGCTTACTACCCGTCCTAATTGAGCTTTAGGCCTACACCTTCAAAGCCAAGAGTTAGCACACCATTAGTTAACTAAATGAACTTCGTCTGTGGAGTTACATTCACGACTAGCACTGGAAGAAGACTTTAAGCTAACGTTAGCAGCTATGTCCTGCTCCTCCCTGATTTATATTCTCCAGCAGCTCCAGCCAATGCGATCTTAAGTAAACCTTTTCTTTTAAAAAATTTAAAATATTCACATTAAAAACATTGTCCAAGAAAATGAACAGGTATGTAAGCTCAGCAGCCAAACAGGGTTACGTTCTTACAGTCTAACCTTGCATTTTCATGTCCTTGTGGCTTATGTGAGGATGCTGACTTTTTGCCTGGCTCATTAGTCTCAGGTTTTTATCACAATATGTATTTAGACTTTAAGGGCAAATTTAAGACAGGGTTTTTATGCAAATACCAGTCAACTAACTTGCGTGTCCCGTATGCTTCACATTGCATCACCTCACATTGTCATGTGAGGTGACGAGAACATGCATCAGGGACACGTCATGGTCATCTTGTCACTTGTAACTTCAAACAGAGATGATTTTTTGGGGGGCTTTCTGTGTTCATTGCTGTTTGTGTCCCATGTGAAAACAGAAGTCAATGTTGATTGTAGTTTTGGTGCCTAAACCTAACCATATGTTGCTAAACCTCACAAAATTTATGACTGAAAATGTAGAACATTTTTTGAAAATGCCTGTAAATACTCTATTCACTCAAGTCAAAATTTAAAAGTAAAAAAAAAAGTATGCCTACACATGGGACACAAACCCAGATCTTCTGCATGAAGGTCTCACTTTCCATGTACATAAATGTGAGAACAAATATAAAAAAAACATTTATAAAAACAACATACACTCTCAGAGCACGGGCTGAGACTGTCACAGAGCTCGCCAAAGCATCCATCAGGTTGAAATCCCAAGAGAGTCCTGTGTCTTCCCCCAACCGAAAGAGCTAACATTAGCATTAATTGCCTAGCTAGGTACTGCTGATAAAATCTGACAACTAGGCCTACAATCAACCTGACATCGAAACCAATGGTTACTGACTAGAAATAATAAACCTGTCCACCTCTTTCTAAAATTTAGTTTAGTTTAATTTAGTTATTAATGGTCTAATATGGATATAAATCTATTTATCTATAAATTTGTATACTGAGGCAATTAGTGTGGTGTTCTGGCACTGGATTGCATATCCAATAGAATATTTGGTTATTTTCACACTTCCTCCAAAGACACACATGATTTTTTTTTTTTTTCAAATCAATAGTACAAACTTTTGCTGTGTTTGTTTGGATACAAACACATACCTGTACCAGCTGCAGCAAATACTTCAATACATCATCATTGGACAGGCTCTCCAATCTCTGGACTGCTAGTCTCCTGACCGTCATGTCAGGAAAGTCCATGCTTAGCAGCTCCAGGGCCACTGTTAGGTCCAGTTCTCCAGGACTACAGTTTCCCAGTAGCCAGTGGACATCTTCAACCGCTCTGCGGTTCATCCAATCAATATTGCGTAGGTAATGGGGTAAAATCGAGGAATAGCGGATGCTCTCTTCCCGAAACCTTTTGAGGCAGTCCCTGTTGGTGCTGATGACTGCGGATGAGGATCTGAGAATTGTCATTGGGCCCTGGACAGGTTTCACGTGCAAAGAGAAAGAGTCTGTGTTAGATAAGGTGGAAGTGGGTGAGGAGGAGAGTGCAGAAGAGAAAGCAGTAGATTTGGTCTGGGTAAGGCTGGAGGTGGGACTGTCGGAGCATTCAGCTTGGCTAAAGCTATTTGGAAGTACGACTGGGAAGCTGTAGCGGTCCAGAAGGAAGCTGATAGCCATTGAGTCAGCTATGTCTGGGTTAGTAGCAGTTGACAGCTTGTCTGCCTGGTAGGTAATGGCCTCTTCCTCCGGGTCAGGGTAGGCCCACATGTGCACGGTGTAGGGTCCCTGGCTGAGGACGGACCTAAAGGAATGAACAAGTGATGACAATTACCCACTATTTGAAGTGATGTGTAATTGATTAATTACATGCTGCTATAGAGTTTTATTTTTCAGAACAACAGTAGGCATGTTAAGACCTTGACAGTGATTTTGCTTACTGACAATATACAATTCTGTGTTGTTACAGTTTTCTCAAGTTTGCAAGCCAGTGTTAATTTTGTCAACCAACACGATGACGAAAAATGTTCGTCAATGACCTTTTTTTCCATGACTAAGACGAGACGAGATGAGCTAAAAATAGATCATAGATAATAACAACTATGACGACATTTATGTTTGGTTTTCGTTGACGAGAGGAGACGGGACGAAAATGTTATTAGTAGACTGTCAGACATTCAAAAAATTCCCCCTCTTGTGCGTCTCTCAAAATATAACCTTGCAGTGTGCCGCCCTGTCATTGGTTGAAATTCAGTGTGCATCCCTGTCATTGGTTGAATTGGTTGAATGAGGGCGGTGCCGCCGACACTGATCCACAGCCACAGCCACACAGGTACACAGAGTTTGCTATGTCCCCAGCGCTGCGATTCAAACAACACTCCAATCAAGTTCACTGGCTTGGTCGGAAAAAAAAGAATAGATCTATGGGCACACTTTACTTATAATGCTGCAGAAAATAAAACACAATGCACAGTAGTAACAGAAGAGAGGCCCTGTGATCACAAATTATGTGGGAAGCAACATTCAGTGCAGGGTCCTATTACCCTACTCTTCACACTGTATCATTAAATGGATGTAGTTCAGACTGAAGTGCATCTAAAATCATCTGTGCTTGATGAAAAGTTACTGTGTTGATTTCATTTTAAAAAAATATAGATCTATAGATTTCGTTGACTAAAACTAACAATAATTCACATGACTAAAATGTGACTAAAACTAATATACATTTTAGTCAAAAGACT
Source organism: Hollardia meadi (assembly GCA_037974645.1). Classification (NCBI taxonomy): domain Eukaryota; kingdom Metazoa; phylum Chordata; class Actinopteri; order Tetraodontiformes; family Triacanthodidae; genus Hollardia; species Hollardia meadi. Next base: position 9,373 of record JBBPCS010015461.1, on the reverse strand, counting down.
AAGACTAAGACTAAATCAAAATCAGCTGCCAAAATTAACACTATTGCAAGCACATATGCTATCTCAGCTTCCTGTGCACAGCACACGTTGTGTTTTTTGTGTACGGTGCATTGAAGTCCTGTATCTTCACCTGCACAAAATGCACCCAAGCATGTAAGCTAGCGCTGCTCCTGTGGAACTGTGGATTTGATGTCCAGACAGGCTGGGATTTGTACAGTCTGAACAGAGATAATAATTCACTAATAAATAAGCTAAAATCACTGCCTTGCAGTTGAATGCCCCTACTCACCAGTCAGGTTGCACTTAACATCCATGTTGGTACAGACTCATATAATATATGTAGTGACTGATAGAGAGCTTGGTCACATTGTGCAACGACAATTACCTGAAGCTCAATATCAGCAGAACCAATGATCTTGTGGTGGACTACAATGCTTCAAATATGGATGTTGCTGCAAAGAAGCTACAGATTCTAAAATGTGGATGCTTCACATGCATGTTCAACTGGCAGCACAGAAGATCTATACAATCAGCACAGTTTCAAGGTGGGCACCCAAAAATACTGTCACCAATTCAGTATCTGACCAAATGTGAAATATGGTCACAATCTGCCCTTCTGTTCCTGAGTTATGGTGTTGAATAATTGCCAGAAGTGTTTTTGAAGAACATTATGATGTCATAGTAAAGTTGACATTTTGGATATAAAATGTAATTTTATCTTATTAGACACATGTTTGAAATTTGTGTTTGCGTATGAATTCTTGAGTTATGGCTACAAATGTGTTTTGTGAGGTCACAGTGACCTTGACCTTTGACAACCAAATTCTAGTCAGTTCAGTCCAACGGGACGTTTGTGCCAAATTTGAAGAAATTCCTTTTAGGCTTTCCTTCCTTCTTTCCTTCCATATTGCGATCATGAGAACAGGACAAACGCACAGACTGACATCGGACGGACGCAAACATAATGTTCCCGGCCACAGCTGTTGCCAGCACAGAGGCATAAAAGGATATGTCTGACCTATCTGATATCTGATAAGATATCTGACGACCGCTCAGACTCATAACCACCCACAGTGCTCTGCGAGGAAACTGGCTCCCTTATGTGTTGGATTTTTAAAGCAAAGTTTTCATTAAATCTTATTAAAGTATAATAGCTTCAGTAAAAAATTCAACATACAAGTTTCTCTTTAATTAGCTTCTGGGGAATTTATATATTCCTTTTTTGACATTTCAACACTGAAAAGACACTGATAAATACATCACAAGCTGTAATTGATAATAAAAACCTGACCTGTGATCTATGAGGAGAAGATTGACAAAGTAGAGCACCTTCCCCTTCCCTTTCTGCACGTCTGGTGCTTTATTGACTGAAGACGATGCCGACTTTGAGTCTTTGGTTACTGGGGGAATCTCATTTATAGTGAAGCCTAGCTTTGCTCCACGTGGAAGATCCCTGAGGAGAACATCAAAGTCCAGCCACTCATTCCACAGTACTTCATCTGCAAAAGCCTTGGCAGGGGAGGACACTGAAGAGAGAACCTTGTTACCATAAAGTATTGAGGCTTTTACAAAAACAGACTGAGGGCATTTGTTTGGAAGTTTTGGGATGTCAAAGCCAAGCAATTTGACTCTGAGATTTCTGTTGCAGTCCCACAAGGATATCATGAAGATGTCATCCAAATCCCTGCCTTCGAGGCGGAGATCATCGTGAGAGCTGAACTGTCCACTGGAACCATCAACGAGCGGCCAGTCCACAAACCTGACAGTCTCATCACCAAGCTGTGACACAGAGACCACAGAGAGGTGGAGGTCTTGATTGGTTTTCAAGCACTGTCGAACCCAGAGGAAATTGCTGAGGGGGTAGTCTCCAGATAAAAACTCCTCCCTCCCAGAGACTTTCAAAACCAGATTATCAGAAGTGTCATAATCAATGCCCTGGTCTGCCATGACCCTTCTAAAAACTTCAAGGAGAACATGTGGCTCTGTAGTAAATTCAACATGTATGCTGAAGCTGATCTTGTTCATGTAGTGAAGAGTGACAGTGAGCTTTCTATTGAGCTGATCCTGTAGGTCATTTGGAATGGGGGCACATGTTATCCAAGGCTCTGTGGCATATAACTTGTTATCGCGATTCTTTAGCTCTTGTCTTCTGGGAGATGCTAGTTTCCTGCGTGTGAATGTGAGCTCGCCAAGTCTGTCAGATGACTCTTTCTCCAGGTTGTGTCCAATCAGGTAGGCCAGACACTGCTGTTGCTTCTTCTTCTCCTCTGAATCGACTGCCACCAGTGGTTTTATCACTATCTCTGCTGACAGACGCCCAGTGTCATCATTTGACCATGGAATGTCCAATGTCCTGATAACCTGACAGTCATCGTAGGCCTCATACCAGTCTCCCCCCTTATCGTATAGCAGAGTGTATTTCTCTGGGTCCAGTATTGCAAGTGGGTCTGGATGGCAGTTTTGTTCCTGGGCCTAAAGACATAGAGACAGACAATGGATAACTGTTGATGGCTGCAGCTTGTTTATATATTTAAACAAGTATAAAAATCCATGCGAGCAGCTAGATGCTTTAAGCTAAAAGCTATTGTCAGCATGCTAACATGCTTAAAATGACTGACATCCTGATGTTTAGCAAGTATAATATTTACTAGGGTTTTGCTAGTACTTGGCTGAAACAGTATCCAGTACAGATAATGTACTTTTTATGAGTATCATCCGAGTCAAATGTATCAATATCCGTACTTGTGATAAAGCAATATCCTTAGCTGACTGAAGTTTGTTCATTCAAGTTTATAAGACTTGCTCTCTTACTCTTGTAATCAAAAACATTGATCTGAAGCTTAAATCTGTGGCTCTTCTGTAAATTGTTTTCTAATAAATAATGAAAAGCAACTTCAATACAATATCAGTATCAGCCTTAAATAAACAACTTCCTACTAGTCCCAGCCAGTTCCAGTTTAAGCACCACCCATTTCTGATTTAAGCCCCGCCCACTCCAAATACAGATTTGGATACAAATAATGTAGTTGGTTGAACAGATTCAGATACAGAAAATGGTATACTCACTCATCCCTTATATTTATCATGTTCACCTTAGTTTCACATGTTAACATTTGCTTATTAGATTAGGCTCATGGAAATGTCAAAAGTAAACAAAAAACATTAAACTTTCGACCTCATGATGGATTAAATAAAATTACAGTTCATCCTGAGGGAGACATGAGTGTGTACACTGAATGTGTAAATTTAATGTAAATCCATTCAATAGCTATTGAGATATTTCCCCAAAAAATATAAATGTGAACCTTGTGGTGGTGCTACAGGAAAACTCCAGGGGCTCACCAGAGTCATTAGTATTCGCCCTATTCCCTTTCCACTGCATTTATAACCAACCACCACGAGCGCCACCTGAATAAAATGTCAATATGTAACTTAGTAGCCTAAATATTCAAATAGTGACTACAAAATGTTCCAAAATGTACTCAGTTTCAAGAAGAGAAATTTTTTTTTTTTTTAAAGAGAATTTTAAACAAACCTTTGAACAACAGACCATCCGATGGGGTGGGGTGTTACCTACCTGCATACAGATGCGTAGCCGCAGCTGGTAGACACTGCACTGCGCAGGGAGGATGACTGACACCGATTCGCAATCCGTATTGACATTGTAATCCTCATTACCAGACACCTGCAGTGGGCCAGGTCCAGGCTCAAATTTACAGATGAACTTCAGGTTGTTCTCAGAGCAGCTTTGAGTAAACATCCCAGATTGATGCTGTGGACTGGGAGGCTGATTCAGAACCAATGCAGGATCCATCAACAGTTAAGGAGAGCAAAACCTGAACTTTAATACTTTTTTTTTTTTAAACCGTAAAACTGGTCATTAGATCTATGTGATACACAGGTTGTTAACATGACATTGCAGATGTTGTGTGCAAGTGAAGCAAATCATGAAGAGAACTTTGAACAAATCTTACCACGACAGGTGTTGATTTCTTAAGATCCTAAGGCGGAGTCTGTGTGTCTGTACCTGTCTGACTGTGTGAGACTGTGTTCCCTTTTTTGTGATTGCTCAAGGACTTCCTCATTCTTTTCTAGCACTGTTCTCCAATGCCAGCGTAGAGATTAATACTAACAAAGCATTTACTGACATTGTCAAGATGTTGACTTCCTTGTTCCCTTTTTACACTTAGATAACAGATTACAGTTTCCTTTTCTGACATTTTAAAGTTAATACTTCACAACAGGCTGGAGTAAATAGTACTTTTACTCTGTTACACAATGAAATGTGTTCCCTTGGTTCACCAGAGAATATACAGGTAATAAATATAATGAAGCGGAAAATGCTAATATATAGATATTTCAATTCATGATCATACAAGTCAAAGGGGAGTAGTACTAATGTCTTACAGAAATCCACCAAACCTGTTTGGGTTGTTTGGCTTGCTGTCCTGGGAAGACACTATAGTGAATGTGGGTGGAGGTTAAAGTCACCTTTCTTTAAGTGTAAGGTGCAATTAGTGATACTTTTCTGGGCAAAATAGCCATAATGTATCAGTGGGCATATTCAAGTGGTGCTTATGTCACTTTACTGTTATTTTAACAGCTGATGTAATTCTAGGTCCTTGAAGTAACCACCAAGCTTTCTGTATATGTAAGATACACTATTAAGCAACAATCTAAAACAAAGGGCAAAGCCACCAGATTAAAACTGATAAAAACTAGTCCAACATACAGCCTTTAACCTGCCACTGTGACTAGTATTACCAGTGTCCAAAATATGGATTTTTACCGAGGCCACAACCTTTCCCTGATCTTACCCAGGGTTCAAATTTAGTATCCATCACTAGAAAATGTGGGTAAAATCTACATTGACAAATAAAATAAGTGAGGTCAGTCGCCATTGACGGGTTGCTGAAATGGGTCTACTTCATTACAAATTCACTACAACACATAAGTTGGCCATTTTGTTTTGCATCGGCTTTGCACACTGTGGCGGCATGCAACAGTATTGAGTTGAGCTGTGCCCTGCAGTGGAAAAACAACTTATGACCATTGATAATTGTATCGCAATTCTTTAATAGACCCTCAGTGTCCACTATCGTGGTGGTTATCTAGTTAGATGTGTTTCTGCTGGAAACGTTAATCCATTTTAAGTAGCATTTCACACAACTTTGTGGAGAATGCATGTGGACGCTGCAGTAACGCTGCAAAATTAAGCCAAAATATCCATCTTGTGTCATTTGGAGCCAGAGTCTGCGCAGTAGTGATTGAGCGGTGGAGCCGCGGTATCAAGTTCCCACCCATACACCTGCCTGACTCAATCGTGAGCAGTGCTCAGCTGTCAATCATGACATTTCACCCCGTTTTTATAGCATCAAATAACTAATTAGAACCAAACTGATCAGAAAAATGAATACTTGAACATACATCAGCATGATAAGAACTACCTAAAATGCCAGAAACCATCTTTGGGAAAAATTTATTTGACGTGTACTTTGAGTTTTTAGTTTGCCCATGTCCTATCTGGTAACGTTGAGGGGCGGGATTTATGACCTACTGTATTACTGCAGCCCACCACCAAGGGGCGAACAAGATGGTTGTTTTTTTTTCCAATTTTAGGGACCTCTCATGTTGTCCATCTTTATTTACAGTCAATGGTAGCAACGTGCTGGTACTTCTCTCAAAAAGGGAGGGAGTGAGTGATCACTTCCCACAACAAACCTGCTAGACTCCGCCACACACAGGCACACAAGGCTACATTCATTAAAAGGGAGGGGGCAGTTAGGCTGTCAGTGTGCTAACTTGTGAAATTAAATTAATTTATTATTACTTATTATATTCTAAAAAAAAAAAGTTTTTACTTTGAGTACTCAGATCCTTTACTTAAGCAAATGTAGCCTACCAAAACCACACTGTACAACTTATAATCAGTATATTCAGGAAAATGTACTTGAAGTATTGAGAGTAAAAGTACTTTGTTTTCATTTTGTTGTTGTTTGTTTCATTGTCAGTCTTGTATTTATGTAAAAGCAGGATTTTACTGGTGTAGTTGGTTGAGATGGAGCTCATTTTGAACTATTTTGTATAGGACTCCAACTAATGTGTATTTTCATTATGGATCAATCTCGAACAACCAAATGATTGTTTGGTTTGTAAAAGACAATAGAAATGTCCCTATTATTCATAGCCCAAAGTACCTTCACCTTCACAAATGAGTGTTTTGTCCAAACAACAGTCCAAACAGTAATACAAATGCATTCAGATATTGAAATTAATTTAAAAGAAAAGCAGCCTATCCTCATATTTATGAAGCTGAAATGTTTTTACATGAAAAATGACAATTATTAAAATAGTTGACAGCCTACCTCCTGTTAACATCCCCCCAGCAAGCCTTTACTTACAAAGGAAACACTGTATTACTGTACATTGTATCTTATGTTTTATAGCCAGTTGAAAAATATTTTTGCCAGCTATAGACCAGATAGACCAAAAAATGTATTTTGGACCCTGGCTGTGAGTACCCAAAGATAACCATGAAGATCAAATCATGCCTGAGTTGCAGATACTGTGTTGCATGAGTGGATAGTGTTACTGGAGGCTTTGTACTGTATAATATCTAACAGAAATTTAACCTACAAAGAAGTACTGTAGTTCTCCTTTCAGTTCTTCTGCTGTAGAAAGATGCCTAGTACATGGTCTGTTCCTGTTTCTGTACACCTGAATTCTATCTGTGGGTATATACTGTATGTGATGGCTCAGAAAAGCTCAAAAGCAGGACTAACAGGCTGACAGGTTGAGGTACAGGTTTTTTTTATTTAAAATTTAGCTGTCTCTATTAGGGTGGATCCATTAATAACTGGAATAATGTTAGGTGTTACTGAATCTCTTATTGGTCTGTATACAGATGAGTGGTTTCCTAATTCTGTTCAATATCCAGATTGAACAGAATACATCTGATAAAGAACTTTGGCAAACTTCAGATTCATATTTCTCTATTAATTGGTGCAAAAGTATTTTGATGTCCCTTACAGATGACTTAAGCTCAAGTTATCTTGACACTCTGCCCTTTAAAACCTGTACATATTTTATCTGAGGCTAAAAATTGCAAGGAATCCAAAGCACTTATTTAAGCTCAATTACTTTGAAATGGTTGCAAAGCTCAAAAAATACATTGAAAAAATGGAGGCTCCTGCCACTTTCCCTGTTAGTTCAGGTGAATGCCATAAAGATGGTTGTACTCCCTAAATGAATGTATATATTTTTTTTCAAAATATGCCCATCTTTCTTATATCCTCTATTTTTAAGACCTTAGGCTCCGTCATCATTCCCTCCCCCAAAACTACAGGCCAATTTCTAAGTTACCTTTTCTATCCTCTCTGCATTGGAACATTGTTATGTTCCAATGCAGAGAGGACTTTTGAAAAATTTCAATCTGGCTTCCAGAAGTATCACAGCACTGAGACTGCTCTGCTTAAGGTTACCAACGACCTTTTAATGGCTGCTGCTGATGGCATGTGCTCAGTCCTTGTACTTCTGGACCTTACTGCAGCCTTTGACACAGTTGATCACGCGGAACAGACTGAGGTACTGGGTGGGGATATCTGGCATGGCCTTAGAATGGTTTACATCTTATATGTCTAATAGGAGGTTCTGTGTTGCTGTTAACAACCATGTCTCATGGTTCATTTTCTTCTGTTAAATATGGTGTGCCTCAGGTGTGGATTTTAGGTCCAATTTTATTATCTTTATACATGCTTCCCCTTCGGCATATTATTTATAGACATGGTATCTCTTTTCACTTTTCTGCTGATGATACACAGATGTACTTGCCCATTAGGTCCACCGACACTGGAATGCTGAGTTCACTCAACAATTAAAAAAAAGACTCATCCTAACTTTTAAAGACACTGAGACCATTTTTACATGCCTGGATTACTGCAACAGTCTTTTTACTTGCCTAAACCAAAAATCTATAAATCGACTCCAGACTGTGCAGAACTCAGCTGCCAGGCTTTTAACTAGAACTAAGAGGCAGGATCATATTACTCCTGTTTTAGCATCTTTATATTGGCTCCCAGTATGTTTTAGAATAGATTTTAAGATTTTACTGATTACAAAGCTCTTTGTGGCCTTTCTTCCTGCTACATTTCTGACCTATCAGTACCATACGAGCCAGTACATACTTTGAGATCCTCGGGCAGAGGTCTTTTGTCTGTTCCAGAGGCCCAGCTGAAAATGAAAGGAGAGAGGGCATTTGCGGTCAGGGCCCCAAGCCTCTGGAATAATATGCCCGAGGAGATCAGGTCAGCTGAGTCAGTTATCTCTTTTAAGTCCCTTCTTAAAACATACTTTTAAAATTCTTGTTTTATATGTTCTGTTTTTAACTGTTTTAAAATGTTTTTGATTTTACAATTGTTTGTTTTGCTGCCTTTGTAATGCACTTTGTGACTTATTATTATTATTATCATGCTCTTTTTCTGGGAATACAAAGCCCACTGCATTTCCAAATTGCAGCTGCAAAAACCTATAGAGGAGGGTGGCTTGGGGCTTCCAGCATTTCATCATTACTATTGGGCGTGCAATGCAAGAGCTATGATTTTTTGGCATCTGGACTGGAAGTGCCTGTGATTGAGTCCCAAAAGTCTGTAGAGTTGTTGAAATCATCCTTGTCAGCTATCGTATTCTCAGCACCTCAATGAAATGGTAAAAGATTTTGGCCTGAATAATAGGATTCTCAGACAAATTAAGAGGATGCTGGTGGTCATAGATGCCTCGATACATGTGACATTTTGTAATGGGCAGAAAAGAGCCTGTTTATGATTAAAGAATTTTATGCTGACAAACATCTTGCCTCTTTAAGCCAGTTGAAAGATAAATTCAGTCTCCTTCATAGTCACTTTTTTTTTGCTACCTACAGGCCAGAAGAGAGAGAGAGAGCAGCAGCAGCTGCAGAAAAGGGACCATGAATAAGAACGGAGCAGAGGAAGCAAGTTAATAAATGCTGCAGCCTCTGAAGAAGAAGACTAAGAAATGTCTCCTCTGTTGTTTCCTAGCTGCTGGAAAAATAAAAGTGGTTTCCACCAAAGCTCCGGGAACAACTCTGCCTACATAAGAGTACTATCTGCGGTGGAAACACTGAACAGTTCTAGGGTTTAGTACTTTAATTATGGTTACCAATGGGTTCTATCCACCTTATTGTCAGGGGCGCTACTGTAGAAATGATTATGTGTGTAACTTCCGTTTGATAGTGGGAGTAGCGGTAAGCTAGTTAGTCCCATTGACTGTATATAGGTTAGTCCTAGTGGCTAACCATGGTGGCTGGCAGACAACAGCGGTCCTTTCTAAAGTAATTCACCTTCAATTTAGCAACATA
>JBBPCS010015452.1:0-27507 GCA_037974645.1 Hollardia meadi | reverse complement strand
ACACACACACACACACACACACACACACACACACACACACACACACACACACACACACACACACACACAGGTGTGTTTTTGAAACACACCTCACTGAAGGTATAAGTTCATAAGCAATGTATCAAATGCAGAAATCACTATTGGAGGATCCACCATTAGCATTTTAGCATTAATTTATTATGTTTTATTATCATTTATTGATAACACTATGTTTTCGTACCTTCTGGACCTTCCTCAAGTGTGTTTCAAACAATTCTTAAAACAATGGTCTTCAATTTTTAACGCTGTAGGAGTGTCTTTGAATAATTGGGCGGTCAGCTGGGATATTTCTCTGTTGGTGGATGGATGGATGGATGGCACTATTTTATCTTTCTTACTCTTATTTTCTTTTCTTCCTCTCTATATGTGTCCTATTTATATAATGGCAACCAATAAAATGTTGTATAAATAATGAAAGAGCAGGTGGTGTCGGGGCTAGGCGATAAAACGAATCTGATAAAAGTGTTCCTCAATATGGATAGATCCAACAGCCTACACAGCAGAAATGCCAACAGTGGCCAGTGGACAGCAGACAGCAACTCAGAGCAGAGCACACAGCCCAAATAATAAAATATGACTTTTGGATTTATTTTTCTGGAGTCACAATGATAATGCTCATTAGAGACAATATATTTAATTTATATCAAACACCAGTTGAACAAGCACAACACCATCTTAGAGAAATGTGACGTCTTGGACCACCAAGCGTATACTGTATATGCAAATGTATATGTATTTTTGTGGATATGATTTATGCAACATGAAATAGAAAAATACATCTTTGTGGATAGTGAAATATTTGTGGATCATGGTGCACATTTGTGAATTGCCATTTGTGTGTTACAACTATTAAAGTCCAATAAAACTTTCAGAAATGTCACAAAGGGAGAAGGTGCAACCATGATCCTTTCTGAGTATTGTGTGGTCTGCCTGTAAAGTGCAGCATTATTATTCTTTTAGTCATGGAAACAGAGTAGAAAGTGATTTGATGGTAGAAAACTGAGCTGAAAGTACTGAACAAGTCTGATGAAAAAGCTCTGATATAAATGAGTAAATGTTGAGAAAATAAAAGCTGGTGGTAAACTGAACATAAAATGGTATGCTGTAATTATGGTTCACTGGTTCTCTGTGTTGATATGTTATATTTTTAGAGATTCTGTCTTTGTTTAATTATTTTTGATTGATATAATTTTTACTATTATGGGCAATATAGTTGTTTTTTTAATCATTATTATTATTTCTAACACTGTCATATTGCACTTATGTGTGAGGGCTCTCCCATTGTTCTAACTGATGAAATGAAGTTAAGATTGTTTGTTTTATACTTATGTAGAACTAGGTCAACACCATTTTCACATGTCCTAGTCTTTAACTGTAATTGTTTATAGTTTATAAGTTAACATGTATATTTATATCACAGTTTTGTCTTTTTTGTTTTTTTGCATGGTTTAGAAAACATCTTTTGACCGTTTTGAACGTCCATGTTTCTGTCATCAAGAACTAAGAATTGTATGTGCTTGGATTTAGCAGTAATAATAATATGAAGTTTTGATACATTTTAATTTCTGTACCCTAATTTTTAACATCCTTCTGAGAGTAGTCTAAGTTCCAATCTCATCCAAAGTGGATGGGAACCTGGACTGGAGAGCAGCCAAGCCGTGGCATAAACATTAGACAGTTGTAAGCACAAAGTAAGGTCATGCTCAAACTTAAGTGGCCCAGGCTGTGAACCTGCACCCTGCTCACTGGAGAGGTTAATAGGGATTAACAAAGAAGGGATCCCACGGAAGACACTGTTGTGTTGCCTGTTTTTAAAGGCGAGTGCAGACTTGACATACAGCAGGGCCTTCAATGGACGATAGGAAATTGCATTTCTAGGAGCCATAATTGGTAATAGTTTCTTGTTATATTCCTGAGAACCAGAGACACATGAAAATGCGTGTTTTCTCGTAGCTGCATGTGTCTATCTTCAGACATACTCCAGTAAGCTCCGGTACAACAAGTGCGTTGTGAGTGTGGAGAGATTGACAACAGTGACGTATTGTGGCATGGACCTGGGGCAGTTTCGGGCTAGGTCAGCAATCTCTCCCCACAGCTTGAATGAACAGATAGAGCTGTTATTATCACTGTGATAAAGGCGGGACAGGGCCATCAATACAGGAACATCATTAAGAATGAAGCATGGGCCCAAAGGCTCAGCCGTGAAATCCAGTATTGAACACTTCATGATATTTAATAGTCTTCATATTCAAAAAAGCTTTGCATACTTTTTAGAGTTAGATGAACAAATGTGTGAAATTTTAGTTACAAAATATAACACTTAGAAGCTGCCTCATTTCAGTGTGTTAACCTAAAGTAAGATTGTTTTAAAATGCAAGACAAATGAACAATAATAGCCCTGTAATTACATTTTTAACAAAATGTCTTTACAGTTGTTCTTCACACATATATGTATGTTCTCATCTTAAATGTGCAAGTACTTACCTACCCACTACAAGTACCAGGTAGTGCTTACTCCAATTTATTTCCTCTTGGCAAGTGTCATGTAGTCATAACAGCAGGCACTATAACCTCACATTAATGCTCAATGGGGCACAACATAAATTAGGAAAATAAACTGGGAAATATGAGCACATCAGTCAGGTGGTTGAATGCAGAATGCAGTTTTGGTGTGCACACAGTGGAACATGAATAAATGAGCATTTGGACTGTGCTAATTTTCCTTTAGTAAATGATCAGCTGCAGCAATGGAGTCATAATTTCAACTTCAAATTCTTTATCTACAAGGTAATACACTGTAATACAAACCTATTGAAGATATTTTGGTAGCATTAAAAAATTGCTACCAAAATATCTTTATATGAAAACAGGGGCCAGTAACTGTGTCAGTAATGCCTAAAAACTCACATGCTATACTCCCGTCCAATCCATTTCACACCGTGTGTTACTCTAGATGTTTTTCTGTTGTACTTTTTCTTTGCTCCTCATTGCACCATTTTATCATAATATCTGTTGCAAATTGTTTCCCTTTCTTCCTCCTCATCTTTCTGTTTACTCTCAGCATAGCCTATCCCTTCTTTTTCTCTCCAGTTTTCTCTCCCAGTCTCTTGTCTCAAACCTTTCATCATTTAATTTTTTGCCTACTTCTAACCTATCACTCCCTCCCCTCCATCATTTCATCTTTGTACTGGCGCAGCTGCAGAAATGAGACTTGGCTGTGACTAATCTGCTGGCAAAGCCTCCGAGGGCCCCTTGTGGTCGTGCCTCCTCACAGAGGACACATGTGATTGATTGAACCTGGGGAAAACTTTGTCAGGCTGGCCATCATTACTGGATCTCTTGACTGATAATAAATTCCCTCCTCCCTCAAGTACTGTGGGGAGACACAAGTGTCATGTGGTGCATTTTCATGACACATGATGCACAGATTCTTCTTTCTCTTATATGTATAGTCTCACTCTTCCCTGGTTAAATGTCCCTGACCATAAGACATTTTTATGTGCTATATGTTTGAACAGAATTGGATGTGAAAGAAAACGTGGGCAATGTGTGTTTAAGTGTGTGTTGTTGTGAATATGGGCATTCATCTGTCCAAATATAGAAACACAGGGTGTGTATTTGCTAAGTGCCTAAGAGTGTAACCAATCATTCAAATAACCCCCTTTTTGGTGCTAAGCCTATGTGCATATCAGATGAGGGCTGGGGAAGGAGAACTGGGGAATTACTTTTATCGACAAGCCGTCATGACAAATTGATTTTCTCACTTAAATCCCAGACAATGGACAAGACATAGCAGGTTGAATGTTTCTCTCCCTAAATGGCCCATTTTCTCTTTCCTTCACAGATCAACGCTACCACATCATTAAGAATCGAGAGGTAGCCCCCTGTGCCAAAACCAGAGGGGCTACAGCGCCAAATCTCTCTCTCTCTGTCTCTCTCGCTCGCTCTCCCCTCTATATGCCACACATGTTCATTTATCAAGTTTGCTACTGATGGCTCTGGAGCACAAGTCCATGTATTCTATCACAGGCTCAGTCACCCATTTAAAAGACTGTGAGGTATGTTTGTCATTGGGCTGATGAATTCTCAGCCTTAATACACACCCACACAGTTACAGTGAAACACTGAGGAGACCATTGTAATTATGTTGAATAATCTTTCGCTCAAAATTACACACATGGTTATATTTTTAATCAGTAGCAATTTTCCTGGCCCTTGGAGCATTTACTGTATGTGCTGGTAAGTCTGGATTTTCAAATGCGTCACAGTAATAATGTGTTTATAGATTAGCTATCTCTATCAATGTTAAAGTCTCTCCAAGTAGATTTTATTGCTTTATTGAAATAAGTGGAAACCAACAGCTCCATGAACAGTAGGAAACATATAGCCAACAATTTACAACAGTATTACACAGTAAACTATGAAGAAGATTTCCAGTAGTACTGCAAATAATAGAACAGTAACAGTTTGAGCACATGGTTGTTCTTTTTGGAGGACTAATACCCAAATCACTGGTTTTACAAAACATCAACTTGGTTTCAATTGTGAAGTATTTCTTAACAATGCTGCATACTTGGGACTAAATAAGCAACAATAAGGCTCAGATTTCAGAAAAAACAAGTTGCCAACAACAAGTTGTTATCTTGTGTCCGAAAAACTCTATTCCACATGATCAGTTATCATTATTTATTGTGTATGATTTTTATTAGATTTGATAAACATCGAACATTCAGTAATGTATGAGCTCATGAGACACACGACTGTCATCCTATTTAAGTACCCACTGTCACTTTTCCAACTAAGTCCAGTGAAAAACAGCACAGATGGAAGTTTCGGAAGTAAAATAACCTGCCAATAATATAACTGCTATTAATGCACATACACAGTCCTTCTTCACACAGTAAAATTGTTTGGAGTAAAGCTACCGTCCTCCTGATAAACTCTGAGCTCCATCAGAACTTTCTTAAAATATTTTTTCCAGAAGCCAAAAGTTGAATACCATTTATTCTGGAGAGTTTCCTCTGTTCTGTAAAGGTTATAACTACAGCTTTTAGATTTGCTGCTTCAATAATTTACAATATTTGCTGCAGTGACATTACTGTACGCATGGGCACATTAAAAAGTACTGAAAGCAGCATCTCTATTCATTAAAGAAAACACTCAAACATCAAGACAACACGTAAGTTAGACTGAATGTATAAACATGTATAAAGATACACTAGTTAAATGTGTATGTATGTGTGTGTGTGTGTGTGTGTGTGTGTGTGTGTTGCTCTTTAGTCCTTACAGTTGATAAAAGTGATAAAAAAAACCCAGCCATGTTCTCCAGTTTTCTCCTGGGCCCCACTGACTGAAAACCAGTATGTTGACTTGTTTTTTGTGAGAGCACCGGTGCCAAGGCTGAAGCACATTAGACAATGCTTAATGATTTATTTTATTATTTTATTGCTTTATTTCCAGTGAGCTCCTAATGAGTGACTACAACTATAGATGTAATTCTGAATAAATTGTAAATAAAAAAGTACTTGTTCAGAATAAAACACATTATTTTGTGCTTTGCCACACAGTGTATTTAAATCTGGAACCAGTCCTAATAATTAAATTTTTCATTGTTTAACTCATGCAAACGATGGCAAATACAACCATTTAATTGACTCAACATGAGTGTTTAGTCAGCAAATAAACAAACAAACAAACAAAAACAAAGTTAGTTGTTATGTAAGTTGGTACATTTTTGTGTATTTTTAAGTAAGTGGCTTTGCCACTGTGCTGTTACCAAAATTACCTTTTGTGTACACTAATGCTAAACTCAATGGCCCATGGTGTATTTGTGGTGTTGTAGTACACAGCAGTTCTCTGTTCAAAATTCCTGTCAGGATGTTAACATGGCTAAAATGAGATGTTAACCCTAATGGCTCTGCCTTTGTTTATTACATACAGTAGATAGTACGAGATAAAGAGAAAGATGCAATTTGGAAGAAATTTTCTCCAGTGAGTCAAACCATGAAGGAGTTTGATAGCTCACAGGTGCCTCTTAATTACCCTTTTACCATACTAGTGATAACACATAACTTACCGTGACTGAATGCAGCCATAGATTTTACACAAACGACAGATTCCATGCAACAGCTGCACATTCACAGTTACTGTCCACCATCACCATATTCATTAACACAGCAGTGGTAATTACAGTTATGGTAGTGAGACTCATTTACCACCCTTTCTCAGATGGTCAAACACAACTACAGTGAAGTCATTAGTCCGTTTTACATTTGCCTCTATGTATTAACAACTCAAGTATGTCAATAAACACAATGAATGCTGAGTTTCACACATTGAAGCACTATGAAGAAAAGCCACTGAAACAAGCCACAACCTTTAAATTTCACATCACTAACAGGCTTCCAAATCTGGAGGAAAGAACAAGTTTAATCATGTACACAATCCCTCCACACAGCCAAGGCCTGTACATGCATCTACAAAAGAAAGATGTCAGGGCATATTTGGAAAAACTTGAGGCACAGAAAGCATCAGAGGGAAAAGTACATTTGACTGGTTTGTCATCTCAGTCCTGCTTTCTGTAGGACAGCTTTTCTACAAACAGATATACAGTATGAATAGAGAGTGAATAGAAATGCTAAAATTCAAGTATATAAGGAAAACATTCATGCTTTTAAATCAGATGTCATGCACTTAAAGTTGATTGCGAATGTGTGTGTGTCAAGATAACGTATCTGGCACTGAAAAGGTTGTCCATCGAGTGATCCAGCATGCCGCATTCCTTACAATCATCTCAGATGATGTTTCAACATTTTTTGGTTCACAAGTGATGTGCTGCCAGGAAACACAGAATTGCTGTACCTTATTGCCTCACATGCTGTGCCTGCATGGAACCACACTTTCGTATTTGAACATCACCTGAATCCAAAGTGGGTTTTTTTTTTTTTTCTGCTGGTAAAGTTTAGTAAAGTATTCTGAACCTCTGCTCCTTTAAAATCACAGTCCTGACAGGTAAGAAGCTAGGCTGGATTAATGTGCAGGAAGGTACATTGTGGTAAGTGATAATATTTGTTCTGTAATATAAAATCTAACAGTGTGAAAATGAGGGAGGAAACAACAGCACTACAGTTGTTTTTTTTCTATTGCATAGAAGAAAAACAAACTAAGCTCAGTGCGACAAATTTATTGTGACATTAAGTAACTGAGATAAATGCGCTACACCATGCATGTCTCAGTAAGAAAAAGGAAAGTGACGTTTTTCATATTTTTGTCAAAACTGTTTAAAATGTGGCCAAGTTTTTATTGGTTATAATTGACTGTTCACTGAATCTCTCTCCCTTCCGACAATATTATATTATATTCAGGATTGATACATCAACTGCACTGTAACACCAATCTCCAATGTCACTAACTGTTATGCCATGTTTTAGGTTGATGTTTGTGGCTCTGTTCTTCTCCACACAGAATTTGGGGAAGTTTAGCCAAGATGCTTTTTTCCAAACACATTGGTTGGTCTTCATCTTCAATACATTTTTCTGATGTAAAATTGAAAAATACTGTTTGAAAATAATAACAAACATCAATCTATCATCATACTGTACTATAACACTAACTAGCACTACCCTGCAATGCAAGGAAATTGCTGCTACTGTGTTTCCATGTCTCCTAGATGGAGCATTAACTGATGAGGACACTGACTTTTGGCCTGGAATGCGTAAGCTTTCGCCTTGATCTTTTTGGCATCATTTGCATCAAGACCCTGGTGCTAGTTTCTGATTTCAAAGAATAATAATCAGCTGGAGAAAGAGTTTTCAACCAGCTTAGAGTTACGTTGGCTAGCTAGAAACAGCTAAAATAATCTGCTAGTGACAGTTGTTATTTCATTTACTTTAATAATGAAGTCATCAACCATTTAAAAAAATTACTTTTTATCACATTTTTTGTGATAAATTTGCCACATTTTTCTCTGTAAACTATACATGTGCAGTGCGAGATAACCTTGACAGGCAGTAGACAGACAGTAATTAAAGGTGGCGAGGCTACATCCCAATTCCCTACACTTACATCCACGTTTCCCTGACTTGTGTCTTTTCCTTGTGTCTTAGTCCCTTCAACAGCGGATGCATGGAGAGGTGAAAAGAAATCATGCGAAGAGGGAGAAAATAAGGAAAAATGTTTTTAGAGAAATATGACTTCCTTTCCTCCATTTCTGCGCTACAGCTGTCGGCTCAACAGCTGCAGAGACCTTTAAAGGAGTTTATGTCTGCACATGTGCACTGTGTTAATAATAATAAATAATAAAGGCACACAGTTATCAATGCAGAGCATCAGTGTTTTCTCTCTGTTACCTGTTTAACACACATCTGCACAAGAATAACAGTGAGACAATAAGCTAAGAAGCTGTCCGTTGTCTCCTTCAAATAAACAAATAAAATTAAAAAAAATAATAATTTTGTGGCCCCTCAGGTAAATTGAGAGTGTCCAATTTTTGTGATCTATAATTACATTTTCATGTAGTTCAGACCACAATAAATTATTTTAAATGCGCTACCTTTACCAAGAGAAGGAGCACAATTACAACACATCTTACCAGCACAAAAGCTGTCCAACTTTTGTCAGGACTATCCAGCTTCATCACTTATGCTACAGGGAAAATGGAACCATGAAGACATACAAGGTTGGCAATTCTCATTAGTTCCTCATTAGAAAATAATAAATAACTAATCATTAACTAAAAGGCTGCTCTAGAACGCTGCTCTTGTGTATCCTAGCTCAAGGCTCCTGAGATCCCTCCTCGCTCCTTAGAGCAGAAATAAGAGCTTTGGGACGGCATGCAAGATGGCAAACCAGAACAACTTCCGGTTCAAACGAGGATAGAGGGATGAGGAAATATCAAATGAGGGAATTGAGATACATCCTTAGTGTAAGGTAATTTTCTTAATTACTAACGCCACCATATTCTTAGTTTGGGAAAGTGTTTATAGCTATATTGACATTATATTAATCATTTAGTTCTGATATTTTAGATTATAAACTGGTGCTGACAATTGTTTACATTGTTAATTTGCTTATGCATGCATGTTCTGATATTTTCTACTGGCACCCAATGGCAGCAAAATGTTGATTTAATATATGGACTGTTTGAAGTAGAATAACACATCTAATACAGGAAAACAAAACAGCAGGCAATGTTTTTGCAGGCACACAAACCCACCATCAAAGTGGGAAAACTCATGCTGATCCACCCCTGCTTTAAGCTGCATAATTTCCCAGATGAAGTGCAATAGTGCCACTATACATAAAACGTGACAGGCAGTTGAAACAGCTAATTTAAGGAACAAATTAAATTCCCAAACTCATTGTGGCAAGTGCAGATAAAGTGGTAAGGGTTGGGGCAGGTGAAGTCATGCAATGTGAATTGACACAGCCAAAGCATGTTGTTCAAATTACACTTAATTTTAAAACATTCTTCTTTCAGTTTAGTGGCCACAGTGAACATTTCAGCTCAATAAAAGTGTGTAAATAATGTGTTTTTAAATCAATTTGGGATGTTGTGGCTACAAAAGTCATGAATAACGCTGGATGAGTTGCTGTTTTGTTCTTTTTCCTGTTCCAGAAATGTTTTGTGGACCAAAAGAATTTCAGTTTTCACCGGCATGGGGATGAGTAGATAATGACTGAATTTTCATTTTTGTGGGGATTGCTCCTTTTAATGCATATTTAGTTAAACTTCTGCATCAATTTTTTCAGTCAAAGATAATGTCAGTGTTATTTAGAATTTCAATAGTTTTTATTATTACATAAATACTGCTACTGCTATCAGCCACTAGAGGGGTATTCCAGTGTCAGTATTTGATTACAGGCTGATCCCCGACATGGTTAATAAATGTATGCTGTTGCTTACAAGCAATGGGCAGACAGTGTGTTAACAATGGCAGTGAAGTGTGAGGACTACACCAGGATCAAAAATGATGTGATATTTGCACATACGTTTACATGCTGTTTAATGTGTTGCAGTTGACCAGCTAATTAGCTATCTAGCCTCAAACTGATATTAGCAGCTACTGAGTTGTGTAGCAGGCTGCTCTCTGGCTGTTCGTGTGACTATCTGTCTATGATAGAAGTATTATGTAACTACTTTATTCTGATGGAGTAATGCAATGACATTGGGCATCATCATGAAACCGAAAATCCAAAATATAAATTCCTCCCTTGTGATTTCGTATTGTAAAGCAGAAGACAGGACATACGATTTGTACAGCAGATAAACGTATATACTGTATGCTGTAGCAGAGACGAAACCATGCAATTTTATTTCAGTTGGACTTTAAGGATTACATTAAGCGGTAATGTAGCAGTGGTATTGTCAAATCAAACATTCATTTTAACACGAAGACCACTGTCATATTCTCTAATGGCCATCTTAGGACTGTCCTTTTTGTTTTAAAAAACATAATAATAAAAAGAGCATATTAGTGAGCAGACAAGAGATTCTGATGGACTGTCTATTTCATTAGCTTATTTGTTTATTTAGTCTTTTTCAGTGATCAGTTTAATGCTGACCAAGTTAGCCAGTATACCGTCTAGGTTAACTGTTAGTGTTGTTTATCTCTTTCCTTTTACTCTTGTGAACCATGTACTGTACATACACATTTGCTAGATTAGACACTGTGATACATCTTTTTGAAATTAAGGACTGTATAAATAATCTCAAGAATACGTTTAATTCAATACTGTTTTGCAGTTTGTTTGTTTTGTTTTGTTTGTTGTGAAAAAAAAAGGCAAACTCCTCTCTTTAATTATTAGAAGTGTGTTTAGAAGTTTTTTTAGCGCACTGCACTGTTGTGCACCTACATCCACAGTGGGGGCATGAAATTTATAACTTCATAATAATATATTGTTGTTTGTGTTACCTGGCTGGTCAATGACCTTTTCATAACATACCAACAACGCCAAACCATTAATCCATTAATAAACTAGATGATCTGTCATCTTTGTTATAATTTCAATATGCAGAAAGTTGTTTTAGCTTTTATGGATTAATTTTAAAATATTAGCAAGTAGGCCAGATAATGTATTTTTATCCATTATTTTAAATTTTCTATCATCAATCTATACATCTTTCTTCTTCCTCTCCCCTTCTGGCCCTTACAAATATCTCCACATAATCCGCCTCATGACAAAACACTGTTGCTGCACAGTTGATGTGGTTCTACCACAGTCCACAAAGCCACAAAGAGCCGGCGTCACAGCAAGCCAAAGATTGTAATACACAATCACAACATGGTGTTCATGGGACTTGGAGGATTAGGACTGGGGGAGTTGTGGCTTAAATCCACTTCAGACAGCTACAGTGATGTGTTCTTCTGGATCCATTCGGATGGTCGGCAGGTGTTTATTTCAAGTCTTACTTTATGAATGTATGTTACGGGCAGAAGGTCACTGGCTAAGGTTTTTGTTTTTGTCTCACTCAGTTCAACTCCCCTAATCTTGTTTGTTACTGAATTCCCTTATTTTTACATTTTTGAAGCTGTGCGTTTGTGCGTTCATTCGTGTTTCACCAAGACATTAGACTTTAAAAGCAACAGAAGGGAATAAAACAGATGATAACCTTGTCACGGTAGGGTTGCATTTCTTAATCACTGTCAGCCCAACATTTTAGAGATAGAAATCTCTAGATCTGGTTTTTTTTTTCTCTGTCTCACTGTGAGAGTGGCTTTAGGTCCTTTCCCCTTTAGGCCTGTCATGGATTTGCAGCCTGTCAGCATGTTCTCACTGAAGTTCTCTAGAGGTTCAGTCTGTGATGACCATCTTGTAAAGCAAAGATTCCCATGAAAAGCTGCCCCAGTTTATCACCCAGGCCATGTTACTCCATTTCATCTCTCATCTGTCTTCCCAGGTGACCGAAGTATGACATGTGTCCGTGGGTTTTAGTGTTGGGAGATGGAATGGGGAAAGGGCAGGGTTAGCCACTCTTGTATCAGAAGTCAAATGATTCACTGGGGTGAGGAGGACATTCTGCAACACTGAGCAGTTTCTTTACAGTGCTCCCTTTTCGTGAACACATTTCTAGCCCTTGCTTAATGCTGCCTGTCCTTTGCACTGCACACTATTTATGACAATCCCCCCAAAGAAGAAGCTATATTATCACGTGTCCTAATTATCATGCACTAAACAATTCATAAAGTAGCTATATTCTAAACCTGAAATTGATGCTAAATCATTTCAATTATCTGACATAATGAATAAAAATGTAAACACAACACAGTACAAATTTCATTTTAAGTATATAGTATATATATTTACTGTTTTCTGTTTTAACCCCATATAGTATATATATTTACTGTTTTCTGTTTTAACCCCTGCCTCCGCTGTTAAGGTGTGCACACTGGAGTAGAACAGTCAGAGTGCCACTACACAAAGAAGTTTGTCACAAAGTGCATTGTGTTCAAGTTTCTTTTTAAGCTTGTGTAAGCTGTTTGCTTTAGGTGACGCGGAAGAACAGATCTGTAGTTGGTTTGTGAACTGCTAATGTTATCCTTTCCAGGAAATGTACACTTTTTTGTATGCTGATAATACAAATGTGTTTTAGATTATGATACATGTCCATTTGTATTCTTGGCAATGTCCGACTCCAACAAAACAACTGCCAGCACTTGGCTGATTTACTGTTAGCAGCATAATAATACTGTCTACATACACAGCAGCAGTTGAAACCAACACGCTACAGCAGGCAGTCTGCTGTGGGGTAAACGTTTCATCCTGCTCCAAATATGACAGCATGAATAAACAAATCACACCCGAGTGACCATCAGATAAGTGTATCCCTGTAACTTTAATCTGTCATCATCAACTGCCGGCAGAAAATTTGGCAAAAGACCACAAAAGCAACACAGGAACAAAAACAGGCCAAACATGTCTTTTTTTTCCTCATGCATCTTAGTAATTTCAGATCAGTATCGCTTGTCATACTGAAATTAATAGTGAGAACATTGCGTGCAAAGTGGAGTGCAATCCTTTCCAGTGCCTTATATGCAGAAAGGGTTCACGTTCATATTTAGGCAAAAGAAAAAGGGAATGTCATACAGTAAAATGGCACCCGCCGGGAAATGTACCATAGTTCTCCACTTTCTTTTCCCCTGTGCATCACCATCTGTGCCCAGATGAGTTTTATGCAGCCAAAAGAAAGTCCATTGATTTAAATTTAGGTTTTGTGGTTATTTCACAACTGTAGCTACCGGGAAAGTGTGAGAAAGAAAAACGATATTGAATAAAACATAAGCCGCTCCCCAAGATATGTTACATCACTACACTAATTTTAGAGGTTTTCATCCGACCCTATGTAAGCGTGTGTGAAAATGTTGAGCATCTACAGGTACTGTATGTGTTTTTCTGCATTAATGTCGCAGCCATCGAGAGACACGCTGCTGTCTCCCTTGAGGGGTTAAAGTGTCATAATCACCCCATGCTCGTTCGATTGGCCTTGAGGATGTTAAAAATGAGTGCTCTTGGCAATGGAGGTGACATGAAACTTCTTTTAAAATGATGGGGAAACTTTGATAAGTCCTCAACAGGGACATGAACTGTCAGGAAGACAGATACCTCAAGTGAAGCAGGGACCTTTCATTAATGTAACACAATCCCTTGACCATCTGTTTAAGCTGACATCGAGATGGTCCTGTTGAAGCACTCGTGAGTCTCATGCGTGAACCACCCTACGGCATTGCTTATCATTAACACTATAGGACTTGATTAACCATGTATCTTTGTTCTTACAATGCAAGTACAGTAAATGCATACTTTCTTAATTATATCTGTTTTTGCTTTTAAGATCACTAATTGTGGGAAAAATTACTGAGAAATTGCTAAATAGAAGAACCATGCATGTATGCTTATTTCTTTGTAGCTGTGTGTTTATGTATTTCCAGATTCATAAGATCTGTCAAAGACACTTTTTGGATATCAAATGTCCCATTTGGTTGGATCATATTAAGCATTATTATCATTTTTAGGAAATTCTAAGTGCTAATTAATACTTAAAGTAATTAATGTGAGAAAATTTGAATTTGCTTACCTGAAAAATAATCACTGATTTTAAAGCTGCATAATGCTGAATATGTACCAAATACTATGTTCATTTAATCTATGTCCCCTTTTTTTGTCCTGTGTTGTTTGTCAAATCTCAGAATTAGATTTCAGAAAAGAAACAAGCAGTGTGCCCTGCTAAATGACTTCTTATGGGAAACTTTGACAAACTTTGTATTCTTTGTTTTTATTTTTCCTTTCTAATGGGCCAGGATGTGCCCTGAAGGTTCCCTGTAGAGTTTTTGACCTCTAGGAGAGCTATGAAGCTGTCTTTCTATGAGCAAGCGTGTGGCATGAAACACATTTCGGCCAATGGTTTCACTTGCCTTGATATTTGGCAATGGGGGTGCTTATAGCTCATTTTGCAAAGTATGTATCCTTTTGCTGCATCTCATCCTAGTCACCATTGTTTGCTCTCTGTGCTGTTCATTGATGTGTTTTGAATCTGTAAGCAAACTGTAATTAAAAAACAGTATTTTGCTACAGGAATTGAATTTAAAACAGAGAAAAAAAAGACATAACAGTGTGTTTTGAGATGCTTTCTTCACATCTTTTTCTTTCTGAATACGTGTCTGACCTAGAAAAAGCAATATTGTATGATGATGCATGATGCACTTTTTCTGTTGAGTGTTATAATTTTGGGTGTTAATATCTTTGATATACAATCTCAGAAAGCACATTTTTACGAATTGAGGAATCAAATATCAAACAAAGTGATTGAAAATTAGGAAGAAAGTTACTTAAAAAATAAAAATAAAAATAACACCCTGCTGAAGGATTTTTTATTTTATTTTTTTTGTCCACACATTCTGTTGTCAGGAAATCCCTTGAAAATACCAGAACCAACAATGTGTCAGCCATTCAATTTTTTTTTTTTTTAAATCTTCTCTGTGGTTCCCAGAAGATGTAAATCTTAAAATAAAAGAGTATATCCCAATATACACAGTGAATGAGTTATTTCCTGAAATAGGGGCACTGTAGTTTTCAGCTGTTACTCACACAGGAGTGAATAGTGCATTTGTTGAAGTGTATTTTCAGCCACAGATTAAAACATATTTGGTGCTTAGTCAGTGTTTATGGCAGCAGGACGCTCTATGTAGAATGAACACCAGACTTGTCTTAACATCTATGAAACAGGATCAAATCATATCTTTATCTAAGCCACACAAGCAATGGACTAACAGCAAAGAGTGTAATATAGAACTTATTTCCCCTGTTGCATTTTCTTTTATTTTTACTGCAGAGCACTGCGTGACCCAGGTTTTAAAAGTTTTTACTTACTTACAAAAAGTGTACAGAATGTGAAAGTTTTAAAACTGCATTATATTTCCCAAAGTCTTTCCACTTATAGGCAGATGAACAGAACAATCCAACTGTGCCATATGCTTAAATTCATAAAATCCAATTGCAGGTGGAGTACAGCTCAGAACTGCATTGGTATTCCAGCAACAATTCTCTGCACTATCGCCAGTTCTTCAATTTATAAGCCTACTCTACTACAATTCTTCTGTGTCCAACTACAAATAAAAATCTCTGGCCAGCACACTACTTGATCAAGATGGTGTCATACTTTGCCTCCCCCCACACACCCATCAGTATTCATGGCACAGGGCAAAGAAACATTTTCAAAAGAAAGCAACTGCAGCAGACAAAACGCTCCTCCAAAGCGGGCTTTAAATCTCACTGGAGAAGGCCAGAAGGGGTGCTAATTTTTCATAATCAGTGACAGTTGCACTGATGTCAGAGCTTAAGTAATCATTGAGCACATGCACAACTATTTCAGGAGGCATCTGACTGAGTGACAAGACTCTGAAGTGAAGAAGGATGGAGTGGGACAGAGAAAGCACGAACGTGTGTGACAGGCTGAAAGAGAGGAACGAGAAGCAAAACGCAAAGCCTCTAATGAGGGAGGGTAGACACTAATTAAATTTGAGTGGAAATTCACAATGTGAAACTTTTATTCTAAAGACTTGTCTGATAAAATTGGCCTGTCTTTGAACATGCTGCCTCTTTATTGTTCTTTGAGAGGTGTTCAATTAAATTGGTGGTCATGCATGACTGAGGGAGACGTTCAGTAAAGCAGACAGGCGTACCGAGACAACCGTAAGAGATCTGATGCTCACTGTGATTGATGTGGAGTGACCATGCATTGATGGACAAATTAAGCACTTCATTGAATGTAAATAAAGAGGACAGATAACTAGATGAGAAAATGAAAAAAAAAAAGTCCTCCACTTCTTTCCTCATAATTTAATACACTCTTTTTTTCTGCACTGTTCCCATAGCAAAACTCATCCTTTATCCATGTAGTACTGTAAATGGATTCAGCAGCCAGCAGCCAGGTTGTATTTGTCTTAAGCCCTTACTGTACCTGAGCATATTAGCCTACCTGCCAGACAAAGGCAATTTGGTCAGACTGTGAATCATGCCCGGCCTTTCACACCTCTTCCTTCTGTCATCTCAGAATTCAACAGCATTTTATTAAAAAAAAAAAGCTGCATAAAGCCGCTTTTATCTGCAGAGAAGGTGTTGCCGCTCTTTTATTTGATGGAGTCAGAGATCAGTTGGTATTAAGAAGACAAAAAGGGGGCACAGAAGACTAACCCAGCAATAATCTCTGCTGTGTTTTCATCAGTCATGGAAGATGAACAACTGCCACTGCCACTTCAGATATCAGTTATAGATCTCTATGTTTGTTTGTTTGTTTTCTCAGTTTCCCAGGATCATAATTGATGAATGACAGAATCTGTGCTCAGTTCATCTCCATTTTATCAAGAAAATCTGGCAAATGGTAAAACATTATTTAGTTATTAAGCTATGAAACGAGATGAATCATTGTTCTGAATGGTTTTGAAATTTAAAACAAAACAACAAAGGGTATTGTCATCTTTCATAATACAAAGTCTCCTTGCCAGGAAGTGAAAGAGGCTATCCACCTTATTCTGAGGGGCGCTACTGTAGAAATGATTATGTGTGTAGCTTCCGTTTGATAGCGGAAGCAGCGGTAAGCTAGTTAGTCCCATTGACTGTAAATAGGTTAGTCCTAGTGGCTAACCATGGTGGCTGGCCGACAACAGCGGTCCTTTCTAAAGTAATTCACCTTCAATTTAGCAACATATTTAACAGATATTTAACAGAAGTAACAGTTATTTTCTAAAATGTCCTTGCGGAGCTCTGGTACTTGTGCACTGTTTGCGGTTGTGCTATCAGCCAGACTGAGCTAAGCTAAATTTTTGGCTTCAATAACAGTGTTTTGAACATGCAGCCAAAACAAAAAAGAGATTCTTCCTGTGACCAACGGTACAGTTTCCATCGCCTACCTGCAGCGAGGGATCCAAAATAATGTGGCTGAAAAACCTAAACTTGAAGAGACCAAAACGCTGTATCAGTGATCATTTCATTTTGTCCACAAAAAGCTAGCACAAGTAAACACAACATCCAAATTCATTGTCAGGCTACGTCTAATTGTCATTATAAACCACATTTTAAAAAGTGAATAAAACTATCAAAACACACGCACGCACGCACACACACAGCATCTTAATACAATTGTTTGTATAACTGATCACTAGTGCTCAAACTGCAAACAGATAGCTTGCCTAATGATAAGCCATCAGATTTATAAAATGTTAACACATAAAATAATACTGCTTTGATTTCTCTCTCTGTCTCTCAACACACATTGTGGTATAATACCAAACATTGCGGCATGATATAATGCAATATTAGGTACTTTATTGTCCGTGTAAGGCAACATACTGTGTCCTAGACTCTCAACACTTCTGACCCGCGATGAACACACTTACAGAATAACAATACCAAGAGTCTACAGCCATGCTAGCAGCTCTGTGAGCAAAATAGTACAGTACAAAATAGTATTGTGTTTCTAGAATTCACTGCATAGTCAATTGTTTGTATTTAACTGTAACATTTGACCAAATGTTACAACAAATTCTGCTTTCTTTTTTCTATTCATCAGGGGTGCAACATAATCAACCTGTTATCATGAGAAAAAAGGCCATTTTCCCATATTACTTATGTTAATCAGAGATCAGGAGTGTCATGCCAGCATGCATAGATAACATTTGGACAACTGGAACAACTGATTTAAGATGAAAATGTCAGATTAAGGACTACCCATTGATAAGTGTATCAGAATGCACGGAAATGTTACATATTTATATACATACTTTATTAAAAAAAAGTTTATTTTCAAGTTATCTTATGCCACTGAAAATTATTTTGGGTGTAACCTGCTGGACAGTAACACATCTGCTTCAAGTTCACCACTGTAAGGAGTATGGTCTGGACCTAAAGTATCATGAGATAACTGAAAAGTTCATATGGATTGCCTGGAAACTCCCAAATCCACCAAAGGAGTTGTGTGTATGTCATGGTTCTTTTGTTTACACAAGATTACAAGATAAATTAACCTGTTTTCGCAGGGAAATGAGCTGTTATAGATAATGAAATAATTAACTCAGACCTTTTGAAAACAGATTTAAATAAATAATAAAAATAATTAGAGGCATGGCTTCTGTAAGCTTGCATCTTCACTGTCTGCACTTGTCTTTGTGGTACTAAATTCTCCTTTAATACGATTTCTTTGATGAACCTTGTGTACCAGCTGAATTTCTTTCCTGCTCAACCCTGGTTGTCTTTTTGTTTCCATGTCATTGAAACAGAAAAAAATGATAACTATAAAACGTGCTTTGAAAAGTCTGTGTCTGAAAGCTTGAAATCTTAAAAGGAAAGCTCAGTCAGGACCACTATAGTCAAAGAAACCCATTTCCATTTGCATTAAGTTATATTTGGCAGTATGGCTCTGTACTGGGAGCTGCCTTGCCTTAGCCTTTCCATGTAGGCACATGGAAGGGCAGGGAGCTAAGCAGCAAATACCCCCTTGGGTACAGAACAGAGCAGGCATCAATGACAACAGAAATGACATTGATTAAGTCAGACACAGCATAAGAAGGAGGAACTGGGGTGGAGGTGGGTTGTAAATGCTCAATTTTTGCAAGATTGAAACTATGTTATAAAGGCTTGCACAATGTTTTGATAGACTGGAAAAAAAATCCAATCTCAAACATTATTTTGCATTTGAGATTTGCTTCTTCCTAACTGCAGCACTCTTTTTAGTGTATCTTTCACATTTTCAGAGTTTCAAATTTATCACGGTTCTCCCAGTGTGATTGTTTTTTTGTAGATTTAAACCTCGTAAATGACGATCTGAAAACTGGTGTGCATATGTTTATAAAAAACTTTTGGAACGCCAACCTTTCAAAGTTTCTTTTTAGTTCAAAATATTGCATGACATTCATCACATTTAATTCTATCCAATGATTGTTGTTGATTTTACATTTTAAGGATTTCAGACAAATGAAATTAAATATAATAATCCTTGTCTTTAATTGACCCATGCCTGAGTATTAATCATGTGACCACTTGAGAGCTGTTCAAGAGGTTACTCCTACACTGTGTGAGTGTGTATGTGAGCACACAAACATACCCATAGACTTCACTCGAAG
Source organism: Hollardia meadi (assembly GCA_037974645.1). Classification (NCBI taxonomy): domain Eukaryota; kingdom Metazoa; phylum Chordata; class Actinopteri; order Tetraodontiformes; family Triacanthodidae; genus Hollardia; species Hollardia meadi. The sequence continues at coordinate 7,855 of JBBPCS010015452.1, read as the reverse complement.
CCACTGCGCACTACAACTTACTCCAGTATATTAACTTTTAACACTGTCCTTGCGTGTACATGTCAGATGACTTGCGATGTGATAAGCGACTACATCCGCTGTAGCTCCTACATCCGCTGTAGCTCCTACTGCTGTGAAACAGCTGCTTTTTTGCTGATCCAATCAAACACAATTAGTGTCTCCAACATAAACACTCTGCTTTTTTCTCATCTCTCTCTCTGTCTCTCTCTCTCATACACACACACTCACACAATTGCATGATTTCCTCACCCCCCTCCCTTTATTAACATCACTTGCCTATAGGGAGCTGGCAAAGTTAAGTGAGCTCTCCATCTGTTAAATTAGACAGTGTCAAAACTTTTTGCTGCTGAGTGATCCAGAGAGATAATCCCATGTCTCCCTGGGTAATGATGTACTCATGCTAATTAGCTTGCACATGGCCAGCAATAGCAGTGAGAATGTTCTAATGAAATAGACTTATGGTTTTGTCAAGACTATGCTTTCTCTCCCTCTCTGTGGGGCTGGCTGGATGGGCCTCTGCTGCTCCCCCTTCCTAACACCCACTGAAGGTAACTTTTTTTTTTGGACAGTATAGAGCAACATAAACAGAGAGGGACAAATGTGACAATAGTACAGTGTTGCAATCGTCTTGAAACAAGGACATTACAAGAACATATTACATATTTTATACTTCTAGAGCAGTGAGACAGCAAGAGGTGGAATTAATGTAACTTACAATCAATGGCAAACCTGAGCCTGGGATGTCACACACAACCGCCCTATTCTGGCAGGGATGGATGAGAGGCAGACACGGAGTTCCCTCAGTCGCTCTCTGTACTTGTTTTTGATGTAAGTTAGGCTTGAAAACCTCAGTTCACACAGATATGTGGTGGAGAAGGGTAGCAGAATTACAATGGCGCTATTTGAAGCTACTTGGTATTCCTTCTTCAGCGATATCCAAAGCATGTCCAAAGCTATGTCCTGAAATTTTATTTTTAATGTCCGATCTTCCCTGATCTCTACCAGTAGCTCCTGTGTCAGCAGTGGCAAGTTTTTTGCGCTTTCCAGTGCACATGAACTCCAAGGGTTGCGAACCCAGTCAAACTGCGCAAAAGACTCTGATGGGAAGTGATGGTTAAATCTCTCCCCGAGAATTTTCAGATGCTGAGAGATAAGGTCAGAAAGTGTGCTGTTGTTTGAATATTCATTGCACAAGGGAAACATCTCAAGCCTGCCCTTTTCCACATAGGAGCGCCAGAGTGTGAGCTTAGATTTGAAGACACACAGTTTGTCAGATGAGGTGAGAAGATTTTCTTCTTTGCCTTGCATTTTAGCGTTTAGTTCATTGAGATGCCTGAAAATGTCGGCTAAGTACACGAGTTTCGCGCACCATCCCGTATCTGCAATTAGTTTGGTATATGCAGAATTCTCTTCTGTCAGGAATGTTCTGAGTTCTTCTCGCAACTCGTACAGCCTGCTCAAAACCTTCCCCACGTGAAAGCCAGCGGACGGCTGTGTGTAGCAACAAGGTGTGATGTTCTGCTCCCATTTCCTCACACAAAATCGAAAACAGGCGATGGCCTGTTAATGGCCGCGCTTTGATAAAATTAACAATGTCCACCGCTCTGTCCAGTACATCTGAAAGATCTTTAGACAGCGTCTTTGCAACCAGTGCCTCTCTGTGAAGGAAGCAGTGAGTCGTTCGCACGCTTGGGTTTTGCGCTTTGACCCTGCTAATGAAACCCTTTGCACTACCCGTCATGGCAGCGGCCCCATCAGTGCAAATACTGACACAGTTCTTCCAATTCAATTCCCCCTGTTCAAGATACTCAGTTGTCACACGATAAATCTCCTCTCCAGTTTTTTGCTAGGCATTGCTTTGATATGGTCCCCATCTACGAATCGAACATTTGCCATTAGCTGAGCGTGTCCACTGACATCTGTTGATTCATCAACTTGTAAGGAAAATTTCCCACTGGATCTGATTTTTTCCAAAATCACGTCTTCAATATCTGCAGACATGTCATTGATTCGCCTTCCGATTGTACTGTCCGACAGCGGAACCTTTGCAATTTCTTTCGCTGCTTGTGGCCCCAGCATTTTACTGACAATTGCGGTGCACACTGGCAATATGACCGTCTCTGCAATCATGTGTGGCTTCTTAGCCTTTACTACAATTTCTGCCACAAGATAGCTAGCTTCCAGTGCTTTCTCTGACACTTTTGCACACTTCATCATCACTTGATCTTGTCGGTTGTGTTGATTTTTCAAAAAACAAAAAATACACCACATCCTTGTTAGCTAGCTTAGTGACGTAGTCATTTGCTGACCCCTGACCCTGACATGGTGTGACATGGGAAAAGGGGCATGTAAGACATGTTTTGATGATGTTATTTGGCTAATAATCGGCAATTTCATGATAAATTGTAGCTATAATTTTGTGGGGATTTTTTATGTATTTTATTATGTTTGCAATGTCCGAATATTTTTGACGGCACCCCTGACAAAGCAAGACGGCACCCCGGTTGAAAAAGGCTGGTCTAGATCATACTCTTAAATTTACAAAGACCAAAATTTCCCCAAAGAGCAAGCAGTTAACGACAGACGTAAGGGAGAATTGCCTTTTAGCAGGCAGAAACCTCGGCGCAGACCTAGGGCGTCATTTATAAAACTCTGCGGAGAATCCACACTAAATGTTTGCGTATGTACAAATGAGGAAATTAACGTGCGCCAAAAATATTCAGATTTATTCAACCTTGTGTGCACCTGTCAGTGCGCAATTTCTTTTTATAAATCCCAAATCAACTTCAAAATGTGGGCGTGTGAATCAGTCAAATATCCCACCCTTAACACACCCACATTCAACCGTAAATGCTCAATGCAAATTGCCTCGTGAATGTTTATGCATAGAAATCAGCTTACTGATTGATGGTTCTTTATCGTGAATCATAGCATCAACCAAGAGAAAAATTAAGAACAGGAGTTTTCTGACTCAGAAATCACAGTGCTTGTGGGTGAGGTGGAGGTTAGAAAGCAGATGTTATGAATTCTCATATTTCGTTTTCCTCTAGCAGTGTGAGGTCAGCGTGAATCAGTGCATCCATCATGCAGCATTATGCACGAGTGTCACTGCAGTATTCATATGTTTACAGAGATCAGACTGACTTCTACACACCTTGGCAAAATTGTCTCGACAGTCAGTGGTGTCCCCCACCCTGGGATATCATTTGAAAAATGGAAGTTTGATCGGTAAACACAATTTATTTATTCATTTAAGTTTTGTTCTGGTGAACTTGGTCTGCATGATTAAGACTCATAATGAGTATATGGACTGTAATGATTATGCGAGGGCTGTCACTGGCTTTATTTCCAGAATGTACATAGTCCATATGTGCAGATGTTGAAGATGTGTTGGTGAGGTGACTGGAGAGGGCAGAGTGTGTGTGTGTGGCAGCCACCGCGCTGTCTCCAGTGCGCTCTGTGCGCCTGACAGCAGTCGTGTTCATTGCAGCGCTTTACACACAAAAACTATATAAAAACTAAAATCGTACTTGATGCACAGTATTAGCTCTGTTCCATAATTCTTTAATGCTATTTTTCATCCGTTAGTTACCATACCACTGGCCCTCTCCTATGCGCTCCGGGGTTGGGAATGTGATGGTGAGACAGTGCTGATGAAATATTAAGACTTTGATTTAAGATTTGAGTTGGTTTATATCTGTTCAAATTAAAAGGTGCTTATAGAATAGTTGGTTTACAAAGTGCAAGTACAATAACAGTGCTGGTTTGATACACATCTATGTATAGTCTATTTCATTTGTGTTTTTTCTTTTGAGGATTACGCTTTATTTGGTGATCTCACCAACAGGTGTCGCTGATTCCTGTGTAGGAAAAACTTTGCGTGAGGTCTAAGCATGGGTGAAAAAAAAATGCGTAGGAATGCACACCATTTCCTGCATAGAATTTTCCTATAAACCTGATGTTGGCAGTGAAAGATGCGTACGCACATTCCATCGCTGTTTCTGCAATCTTTTTGTTCACAGCAACCTTTATAAATGAGGTCCCTGGGCTCCAGGTGGGCGGTCATCTACCTTGACCAGTTGAGTTGAGTGGGTTGAGCGAGCGAGCGAGCAAGTGAGTGAATGAATATAAAAGGATCTTGTGGTCAAAGGACTATATCGCTCCCCCGTCTAATGGTGTACACCTGTCCCACAATCACTTTATAGGCAATGAAAGGGCAGCAGGGGGAGACCTTCAAACTTATTAGGCTGAGGAAAATAGGTAAAGATAATTTACGCAATACACACATCAGAAAATTTAACAAAAATAATTCAATATGAAAGCAAAAATGGCTCCAACACCTATTGTTTATATACTTGTGTATATAACAGTCCTGTTTACTCTTTACCTTTATCTGTTCAGCTACTTGTATTTGTGTGTTTATTGCTGTGTGAGATCAATGAAAAAAACAAATTCCGGAGTTTAACTATAACAGAACTGATTCTAATCCTGTCTCATTTTGTCCGACTAACTGTCCAAAGCCAACATATTCTGTCCAAAACCAACACATTCTGTTTACAATGATATAAAACAGCAAATTCTCAATGGAGAAGCTGCAACCATAATGACTGACTTAAAAGATTTTCAAATGTGCTACCGTTTAATTTTCTGTCTATTGACTAATCGATCACCGATTAATCATTTTAGCACCTAGTTACTTCACATACATGTAGTAGGTGGTTTCTGTGTTTTATTGATGGTTACAGTAAACATACAATATAGGCCTACTAGAAGTTTGACAGTCAGTTAATTATACGTGCATGCATATCTAAAGATACATGAGAGAAATACAGTACGTCCATGATTTGATTGCTGATGAGTGAAATCAAATCAAATCAAAATAATTCAGATATGCCACTATTAAAAGCAAATCTGCTCATATTGACAAGTTATATGAACATAACATTACTAAGTTTCAGATCTACATAGTCCTAATGCCGAAAAGCAACTCTAAAGTTTTTACCTGTTTTAAGAATAGTGGCATGATAACTAAACTACGCATCTCGCTAAAAGACACGCAGCAGACGTTTATATTACCTGTTAACAGAATGTTTGGCTGCTTCCTCATCTTCATAACGTTAGTTTGCGAGCAACCAACACGTGTTGTGACGACGGCAACCTGAAAGACAGAATAACCCTATTAACGTTATCCATTCATGCCATTCTAGAGACAATTTAATCTCTATGCTACATGACAAGAAACAAACCTGATAGAGTGGAAACGGAATAAATAAATAAAGACGTGGGTAACTGTGATAGCCGGCCTAAACAGACTTCCATAAACAAACCATACACTGCAGCAAACTGAGGTTTAACGTCAGTTTTACGTCAATGAACAGTCAGTTTGCTGCACTTCGAATCGCCGCCGATTTTCATTTCCTAGGATGGCGAAGAAATCACCCGCCGTACTGTGCCTCTGATAGGCTATTAAAGCCTTCGCCTTCGTTGTTTGGATTGGTTAGGTTTTGGGGGGAAATGTCATGATAAACCAATCAAGCAGATTAGGGCGGGTCATTCCTTTACCATCCTAAGAAAAAAAAGCGTTTCCCGGATCGTAACATAGGTAAACTTTACTTTGCCTTCCTCGTAGCTTTTTTTTTTTTTTTTTTTAACTCTTTCGTGGCACAAACGCAACCCCCCCTTTGATCCACAAATTGGTTCACAGTACCCTCCAACCAGCAGGTAGAAGTGACGGGAACACCGACGTCTGTTTCGAACACATCAAATGGTCAAACAAGGTAAGTTAATACAGAGATATCATATTAGCTTATCATAAACTAACATTAACGTTAGTTAATGTTAACCCGTTTCACCCTCCTGCAGTCAAAATGTGAATGTAGTTAAACAACAGTATTTTGTCGCCCAGAGTCATTGACATAAAATTATTTAAATGCACGTATAGGTATATTAATATACTTTTGGCAGCACAGTAACATAGAAAAAGTAGCTAAGCTAAGCTTAAGATAATGCAACACAAAACCTCAAATATTCACTGTTTGTCTATGCTGTAACATACTAACAGAACTGTGCCCTATTTGTGCTGCGTTGTTGTAGCTAGCTCTAACAGCATCACCTCATACAACTGTTCGTACTGCTTCTCAGGTTCCCAGTTATTTGAAGCACCACGGTGAATGATGAGCAAGCTTTCTCTGGGAGATAAAACTGCTTCAAGCAAGGTACGTTTTTTTAAACGGCCTTGTGCCACATTAATTCATGAGTACCTTTATTTCTGCTTACCTCAGTTGCTAGTGGTAACGTACTAGTGTTAGCTCTTCACTGAGCTCACAAGTACCTCTGCCTCCTCCTGTAAATTATACTTAACACCTGGTTCTGTCTCATACCTATTTTTGTATTTGGCTTAAATTAAAACACATTTGTTCATTATGAATCTTCAATTATTTTTGTTTGACTGTATTTCTAATAGCTGAACCGCTGGGTGGATCCGTCCTTCACGGAATTTCCAGAGGAAAGCCTTTGTCTTTCTGGAAAGGGAAAGGGCAGCAAGGTTTTGTGCTCCAAGGCTGAGCCCAGGAGGGCCAGAAAAAGGAAAGGAGAGGTTGGCTGCTCAGACCATCACACGTCGTACCTACTGAAAGAGTCAGCCCAGAGAGACCAGGATGAGCCCTGGGTAGACAGATACTCGCCCCGTTCACAGGTCAGTAAGTCATATAAACAAGCCTCTGTTACCTTCAAGGCCTTGCCAAAGGAGTTCACACAATACTGATTAAGCTTAATTAAATCTCTCTATCTGTATTTCACAGTATACCAGAGTTTTTAAACCGGTGGCGGTGGCGACTTTTCCGCGCTGGCTAGCCAGTACCGATGCGTTTTAGCAAAGACTGGTTTTCCAGAGCAGAAGGAGGGAGCAACTGTCGCGACGGAATATGCTTCAGTATGGGCTACAGGCTACAGCAACTAGAAGGATATCGGAGCCTGTGGTGTCATAAGCATATCGACAGTGTTTGTGTAATTACTGTCACTTCCAGAAGAGGGAGACTTCAGCACTGCAGGTTTAAACGCGTATTCTTTATGAAACCCCTGCAGTGTCACACAGCAGCTTAAATGATTAGTCAGTCTCTATATTGAGAAAGTGATAGGGATGTGCATGAGCCAATTTTTTCATGGTCGGTTAACCAGTGGGTGGTCAGAATGAATAACCGAATATTCGGTGCGTGCCGACATTCACAAGGGCTAAAATAGATAATGGGTATGGGCATTGAGCGAGTTTGTAGTACTGTGCTTTTCATTTCCCATTTCTCGTCTATGTAATGGCACGTTACTGTAACGTATGGCTCCACAACAAGAGAGGTCCATGCATCCGTTGTTATAGCCACTTTGTCCGTCTGGGCTAATGCAGCACAAACAGTCTCGGCACAATCGGTGTGCATTTTCTCGAGCCTCGAAGTCATGATTTTCCGAGAAGGTACGGTGTACTCTGGCTCCACGTATGCCATCAGCTGTCGGAATCCTTTCCCTTCTACGCAGCTAACAGGCAGCATATCCTTTGCAATCATGTTGGCAATGAGAGGCAATGTTTTCTCACACTTTTGAGAAGCTGTTACAAATGTTGACATGCTAGTTTGGCGATTAACGTTAGGTCCGTCTTCCTCGCTAGTTGTCGCAGCAGATGGATGCTTTTTCAGATGAGTCAACTCTGTTCCACATACAGTATTTCACACCTGACAAGATTGTCATTTACTTTCTTGAAGTTCGCCCATGCTGGACTTTTGTGTGGCTTTGTCGGCGTCATATTCACTCCACTCAGCTAGCTATAGTAGCCTAGCTAACTACCGAG
>JBBPCS010015445.1:0-27509 GCA_037974645.1 Hollardia meadi | reverse complement strand
ACACACACACACACACACACACACACACACACACACACACACACACACACACACACACACACACACACACACCTACAACATTGTCATCAGGTCAATATTTTCTAAAAACACACTAATCTCACCATCCAACTTTGTTTACAATAAGTAACATAATCCACTGGATTATCTGAATGAATCTGAATTTGGGCTGTTCCAAATTCCATTTTTTGGGCTTCGAAGCTTCAGTGCAAATTACCTGCGAATATTCCTGGGGGGTGGGGTGCTATCGTACTTATAGCTTCCTGAAATAGGGTAAGATCTACGCAGATTACCTAGTCAGATTTAAAATTTGATGACAATGTCACAGAAAAAGAACAGAATTAAGGACCAGTGAGGCGTTTATTGTATCAGCTGTTGAGACTATATCTTAAAATGGTTTCTATCAATCGAACTGCAAGAATCTAAGATTTCCAACGATGTGTGGCATGATTACACACTTAACTGCAGCAGTTGCGTACATAGTTTTGTAGTTGACCATCCAACAAAAGGCTATTGCATGATTTGTAAAAGGTTAAAGTAAATTGTTAAAGAAAACACTTTTATATCAATACAACAAACTATAAAGAATTCATCTGGAAAGGTAGCACTGTTCCACGTAATTTAAATGGCAATAATGCGTACAGGAACCAGTAGAGTGGAATGAATGTCCACACAGTGCAGGTTTTATATTGGAGAAATAATCTGTTCGGGTGAGTGGCTGCTGGAGGATTTATGCGTACATGTGGATTCAGATGAAATCAGAGTTGATGTCCTAGCTACAAGCATCATTACTGTATGTGCACGTAAATGTTTTTATGAGCGCAAGTTTAGAGACTAAGTAAATGCCATAAAGGAGCTCCATTTCTCACTATTTAACAGTTTTTTGCCTGTTTTTTGGTACAGCCAACACAAATTCTCCTTCCTCTTAAAAAACAAAAAACAAAGCTTTCGAATACGAATACAATTTCAAATAAGTTGGGACGCTCTGTAAAGCATTAATAAAAGAGAATGTGATAATTTCCTAATCCTTTTTGAAATTCAATTCAAATGAACACAGTACAAATACAATATATTTCATGTTGTATCTGATCAACTTAACTTACTTAATATTTTTGTAAATATATGCTTATTCTGAATTTAATACCAGCAACACGTTTCAAACAAGTTGGGACAGGCAACAAAAGACTAGGAAAATTGTGGTATGCTCAAAAACACCTAATTGGAACATTCCACAGGTAAAGAGGTTCATTGGTAACAGGTGATAGTATCATGTTTGAGTATAAAAGGGGCGTCCTCAAAAGGCTCAGACCTTCACAAGCAAGGATGGGGAGAGGCTCACCACTTTGTGAGTCCAACAGTTTAAGAACGTTTCTTAATGCACAATTGCAAGGAATTTGGGGATTTCACCATCTACAGCCCACAATATTATCAAAAGATTGATTGAGAAACTGGAGAAATCTCTGCATGTAAGGGGCAGGGGCGAAAACCAACAATGAATGCTCGTGACCTTCGATCCCTCAGGCACTGCATTAAAAAGGAACATTTTTCCTGCTAATAAATCAGCAAGCACATGCATCGTCTGGCAAGTTTGACCGAGTCATGCATGAGGACTGAAGTAATTTTAGTGGGCATATGACTAAATACAAACATGCTTTCATATACTCAGAACAATGGATTATGCTGCAAGTGATGTTGGAGAAGCTTCTCTGAAAGTTTTAATCCTTTATTTTCACCTTTAACTCCTTATGACTAATAGACTAAATTCCAACCACAATCAATTTAAATTGACCCCAGCCTCCACTCTTGTTGAAGGAGCAAACCAAAACACTTTTTAAACGACCTCTCTAAGTCTACGGGGGCGAAGATTTTATAGACTCGAGAAGAAATTGATTCCATGTGGAATTTAATTTAACAGACAAACAAACCATCCTTTTACCAATGTTATGACTTTGCATCACCAATATCATAAGCTGCTAACGCCAAAGAACAGCTCCATATATTATGATGGTGCCTGAACCAAATCAACAGACACAATTTACACTAAATAAACCTATTCAGGCTCTGGCAAAAATCACAAGCGAACCAACGCGAACAGATTGTATGTCGAGTCTTGTTGCGCATTGCACACACAAATTCATAACGCACAGCCTCCTCTGTGCGCTAGAGAAGGGGATGGTGTCAGTGTGAGGAATAGAAAGGTTTTTGTTTTTTAATTCTCTCTGAGCTATTTGATGTCACACCTTCCTCTTAGAGCAGGCAATAAGCTGTGAAATCAGCTTTCATTGCATATGCTAAAGGGACGGAAGAGAGCAGCAACACTGTCATATCAAATCATGTTCGACAGTCTCTGACTCCACTATCAACATTTTTTTCATTTATAGGAGTGATTTCACTCTCTTTTCTACTCAGTATCTCTGACACATACATTGTGCAGTATGTGTTTACTTGCTTTGTCACGCACCCAAACAGATTTTACACCTCTGAACCCAAACAACAGACATCTTTGCATGAACCCTCTGTGGACAACAGGAGACAGCTGTGTTCTCCCCCCTTATGGTGATACAAGAGGAGATTTCACACCGGTTTCCTTTTCTCTTACTGCCTTCTCATCTCCCCAGCTCCCAGTGGTGTTCCTTTTTGAAGAAGATTTGATTTCCCACATTCGTACATCTATCTTTCTTAAGAGGGCCGAGAAAGATTGCTTTGATCCCTTTCACATGAGAAAACCCAGACCTGCACTACCAGCCACCCTGAAGAGGAAAGTTATTTATTTCCATAGCTTCCTCCAAATCTCCTCCTGGTTGACATGGGAATGCTGCGTCTCATTTACATAGGCTAACAACGATGTGCCTTCAAACTTAATGAACAGGGAGACTAAAGAGACTGCTGACCAAGATGCCAAATGTTGACAGAAAAAAATGTCTTAAACACTATCTCAGTCCTGTCATAGTGGTCCATGAGTCACACCTTGAGCAGATCTGTATTTTCAGTAACGATACAATGCTTTGATGAAAGTCTCAGGGCAACAGCTCAATTACACTCTGCTCTACGGTAATGCATATAATCCTGCCACAACTCCATCCGAGTTGAGTGGTTCTGCTGAATTAGGATTCTTGTCTATACAGTATGTTTATACAGTATCTCTCTGCCATCATATCTCTTTGGTGTGTGGGTGAAAGTGACTTATAATGCAGGGGATGGTCAAGAAAGAGCAGATGGTGTTAAAGATGGGGTGAGTAGAGGTGAATGACGCAATCACAGTTATGGATTACACAGAGAGTGAAGATGCAGTTCTTTATCATCTAAGAGCAGGGGCTTTGTGCTCCCTGAAAGAAAAAAAAAACTACAGCTTGTCTCTCTCTTTCTTCCTCTGCCCATGTTCATTCGATCGTCTCTCATCCGGCATTGATCTCTTTTTCCACCTCTTCCTCTTCATGCGCTTTGTTGTTGACAAACTGTCAGTGATGTCTTGCTAACAGAAATCACAACTTTCTATTAACTCTTTAACAGCTCAATTACACTCTGTGCTATCTGGGGCTGTTCCCCATAATTTAAATGGCAATAAAGCGTACAGGAACCAGTAGAGTGGAGTGGATGTCCACGCAGTGCAGGTCTTATATCAGAGAAATAATCCGTTCAGGTGGGTGGCGGCTGGAGGATTTATGCATACATGTGGATTCAGATTAACTCAGAGCTGATCACTACAAGCTACAAGCATGATTTCCTCAAGCAGCAGAAGTGCTGTGGATAATGTTCTGTGCGCTATTATTAGGTGCATGTAATTGGTTTTATGTTTAGAGACTAAGTAAATGTCATAAAGGAACTCCATTTCTCACTATTTAACAGTCTTTCCCCTCTGTTTTGGTACAGCTGACACAACTTCTCCTTCCCAAAAAAACCAAAACTGACTTCCAATTCAAATGAAAACAGTACAAATACAATATATTTAATGTTCTATCTCATTAGCTTAATTGATTTTTGTAAATATATGCTTATTTCGAATTTTATGCCAGCAACACGTTTCAAAAGAGTTGGGACAGGGGCAATAAAAGACTGGGAAAGTTGTGGAATGTTCAAAAACACCTGATTGGAACATTCCACAGGTAAACAGGTTCACTGGTAACAGGTGATAGTATCATGATTGATCACCGGAGACCAAATGATAAATGACAATTGCTAATAAAAATAGCAATTCAAATCCTCTCTGAAAGTGTTTAATAAGAATTTAGCCAACAATTTTTTTCTTGATACATTTTTCACATATGTCACCCTGCACTAACTGTACACCAACCAATCATGTTTACTGTCGTACATAGTCAGCCCCCCCCCCCCAAAAAAAGGCCCATTCTGAGCCAGGATAAACCCTGATATTGTTTTGTAGTCGGTTGTGTTAAAGGTTGACAAAAAGTTAAGCTTAAGTTTTTGTTATAATTTAGTGGTTGGAGCAGATAGGAAAGAAATAAGAAAAGCAGTCAAAAACTCTATTCTTGCAATTCTTGAAAGGAAGAGTTCATTAGTTCAAGTTTGTTTTTTTGTTTGTTATTTTAATTTACAGCACCGCATTTAATCCACATTGATAAAATAATTAAGTTAAACCCTGTTTGGGAAATAAAAAATAAAGCAATAACTACGGGTAGAGACATTTGAAGGTAAATACTAATTGAACTTCTACATAATCAGCAGCAAAATCTACCTTTCATATGGATGATGTATGAAACTATGAAATGCTGCTTTGTCCCCATAATCTGTTTTGCCTGTTCTATATCAAAATACATCCAGCTCTACAAAACAGCTGAAATTGCCTGGCAGAGAATGTGGATATGAGATAGTGACCATTGAAGCAGTGAAGTGATGACACCTCACTGTTGTTTTCCAGCTGTTAAGTGGATTCTGCTTCTCGTTAATGGCTGACAATAAAGGATCTTTGAGTCGGTCAGCCTAAAACCAGTGTCTGCTAAATATGTAACAGCAACCATGTTAGCAGAACAAAATGGACCAGAAGCAGAAAAGCCAACTGAAATCTAACTGTTGTGTCATCCAGGGCTGCACAATATATCATTTCAGCATCAATATCGCAATGTGCCCATGTGCAATAGTCACATTGCAGGACATGCAATGTTAATTAAGGCAAATTAACTCAAACATGACATGCTATAATCTTTCTGCTGCTTGATACAAAAGGAAAAACTCACAAGGTTCTCAATTTCCATGACTATTCTACAAGAGTCCCTTTATCTTCTAAGCCTGTTCTCATCCATCACATTGATTAGGCATACATTTTAACAACATTTAACCCGTTTTCTCCCCACTTGCGCCTTAGTCACAATATTAACTGAAAGTACAGTGTCAAAAGGCTGAACCGATTTTTGTGGAAGGGGGTGGATTTGTTGTTGTTTTTTTAGAAGAGTATAAACTTTTAAAGTATCTGAAATAATACACATGATTAACTGTGTATCTGTACATGAAACACACTGCATGTACAAGTATATAGTGAAATTCCCTGCATTGTTTCATCATCATAATATACGCAAGCAATGTATATTGCAGGGGAAAAAAAGATATCGCAATTTCATTTTTTTTTTCTAATACTGCAGCCCTAATTTCAACAATATCTTATCTTGACTGTTACATATTTAACTACAGTCTCAATCCTGGTGCTGGGCTATATGGTTGAACTCATTATCACTGTATTTACAAGGATGCATTGTAAGTCATGATATGGTAAATGTTGACAATCATATAAATCAAACAAATGCAAAGAACTGTGTTCCATTGTTATGCATTAGATGAGACAAACATTTTCTATGCTTTATGTTAAATAAAATCTACATTAATAACACATTTTTGGACGTTTTAAATCACGGTTTCCTTGAAATAATTGCTTTATACATCATTATAACTGAACTGCATGATAAGATCATATCAACAAAATATGACAAACTTGACAAATGATAAAATTGAATTATCGTCCAGTCAAACCGGATGCTGGAAATGGAACAAGCATAATTCAACAAGATTTGACAAATTAATTTCATTTTCTCAAATAGACAATTACCCAATAACCTGATAACCAGCCTGTTCTCATCCCCAGCTCGTCAGATATCGACGATTTGTCACGACCCCTCGCAGCCAAAAGTAACCAATATTTTGTGCTTAAACTTAACCAAAGTACCGTAGACCTTTTGCATCAGGATAAGATGTGCGGGACGCGAGCCTTTGCGTGTCACCCTTAGATGCTAAAGAGAAGGCTTAGCTGTCGGCCACGGATGCGAAAGGGGAACTTGTGCATCTGGATAAGCCACAAGGGGCCCATGACAACACGTCGATATGTGATGACCTGGAATGAGAATGCTTTGTGAAAACACAACTGCAATGTTACCAACTGTGGGGCCTGTGTTGCATGTTGTGTGTTTTGTGCTTTGACTTTGTTGTCTCTGTTCTGTGGGTCAGGTGCACCCAGACAAGCTAACTTTTTTTTGTTTTTAAACTTTTAGAAAGATGTTGAACCAACTTCATGATCATTTTGTAGGCTGTATTTTGGTATGTAATTGTTCTACATTACACAGAGAGATGTTTCTCTAATTTAGCCTACATCTGTCCATCCGACCACCCAATAAATGTTTGTTTTTTTTAAATGACAGATGGTGGCTTTAATGCGTCTATTTGCTTCATTTTCCACCTCAATAATTCAATACTTAGAAACAGCCTCATGCCGTTCTTTCAAAAATGTATCAAATTGGGATCATAGTTGTGGTACAATAAGTTTGTCAAGGTTTTGGAAAAAGGTTGGTGACACTGAATTTCTGGGAAACCTCAACCTCAACATTTATGCAAAGATGTCATAAAACTTGAGAGATGCACATGGGTTCATAAATTAAATATCAAAGGATTCCATTTTCCCCATAATGCAAGAGTGCTCACACAAACTGCAACATAACAAGTATTTATTTATTCATCATGTTTACAACCTTAGCCTATTACATCCCAATTACAATGATTATAGCAGCAGATTGTCCAATGATACTCATATTTATATATTATATATATTATATATATTTTAAAACTAGGTAGGAAACTGGGTGCTCTTTGACTGGCAGTGGCTCAGGACTCCTTCCAAACAAGAAGACTGATCCTTTTTTGCTAGTAGTTTGCATGTTTTATCGTTTGATTGCCTCTGGGTGCCTCCATCATATGTTCAAAGATCTACAGCTCAGGTGAAGCAGGAACTAAACTTCCCATCATTGTGTGAATGTGAATGCGTACATGTTTTCCCTGCAATGGTCCTGATTTTTGCAGAATGCATGCCGACTCCAGCTAGGGACTGCTAACATGGCAAATGTAGGATTAATGTCAGCTTGCTAAGTAACATTTTATGGATAATATGTCTCATCACCACGCTTGTCAAAACTCCTGGCATTCCCAGGAGGGTTAACGTCACCCAGTGTCCAACAATGTCACATATTTCTACTATTACAAAATACATTCATTAAGAGCTCAGCTCCGGACAAAACAGAAAAACAAAAACAAACAACATATTTTAAATTCTCTACTCTCCAGACTGACTGAGTTGGCAGAGCACCAGAGAAGAGATGTTAACAGATGTTCATAATTCCAGAAATCCTGGAGATGAGATTTTCCTTCTCCAACGGCTGGTGTTTTATTTTCTCTAAAACATGCTTATATTGTATGCAGTTGCTGTTACAGTGTGACCCATAAAATATGACCAAAGAAAGCTTGAAGCTTGTCAACAGGAGCTGGCACCCAGCTGCCAGTAAGTTACTGTACACAGCAACCTTTTTACAATTCTACAACATAAAGTCAAACACACACACACACACACACACACACACACACACATATTCACACACTAACGACCAAACCACAAGCCCTGTTATTATTGAAAACACTCTACCCACTGAGCATTTAAACACAAAGTGTTGTGCTAAATCTGAAATGGTGAGTTATGGTCTTAGAACAGAGCCAGTCATTACAATACCTGACAGTTCTCTAAGCAAGGTCACACACAGACGTACACGTGTATGCATGTGAACAAAATCCACAAAAAGCAAACAACATAAATAAAGCACATGTTTAGTCAGTTTGGCGAGGTGTGCTAGACCAACGCAGGGCTACTCATTATCTACTGGGAGATGTAGTCAGTGGTGGCAAAACGCCCTAATGATGTGCGTGATTAGCCCCGGCTAACACACGGCTCATAACCAACTGGAGATAGCACTCAAATAACAAACGAGATGAGGCTAAACATCCAGGCAGCTGGTCCTAAAGCCTTATCTCGCTCCTCTTCTGTGTTTATCTACACAGCCCACCTACACCAGTTCATAGATAGCAGGACCATTCATTAACTGATTACTGTAAGGTATTTTATCACTGACACAAGGAGACTTTTGAGACAGTGACTCATGCTCTGTATTGCTGGGCCAAACACTCGGTGACAATTTCTACTGCACCAGGCAACCTTAGTTGTTTCCCACAGACTGACAGCGTGGCTGTGGCGGGGACTGCCTTATTTATTCACAAACTACTTTTATGTGCGCACCTTGCTTTTTCCTTCAGTTCTCGTTTCCTCAGATACACTTGCACACCTCCACGATCTCTGACTGCACACACACAACGGCCTGCCCCACCCTTCCTCTGTCTGGTTCTTTCTCCGTATGTCTGCTCTGTTGACTTTTTCATTAGCAGCATGTTTTATAAATCGCCCAAAAAAACACAGCAGGTGTCTTGGATTTTTGTGAGCCGCGTGTGGCTCATTATAAATGTCAGAGCTTATCGAAATGCTCAAAACCAACGTGATGTTGAATGACACCGCGCCAACCCGGTGAAATTACAAGCTTAAAATAAGGGCCTGGGTTAAATATAAGGGGTTGTACCACAGTCAGTGCATGTACAGGAAGAACGTAATACCGGTCTCTCTCTCTGTGTGTGTTCCTCTGCAGAGCATGTGTGAGTGTCAGTAGAGGGGTAACAATAGAGCGAGGCTTGATTGACCACTTATTGATCAATAAGTGGCGAGCCGCCACAAATAAATTAACTCATGGGAAACGCAGTTACTATAAGAATTGTTTGAACTGGACTTTACAACAGTAAATTGCACATGTCATGTTTACTAATCTAGCTGGTCAATGATTTTTGAACCAGTGTTTGCAGTTCAATAATGACTTTTATACCTCATTAGGTTTTGTTTTGGTTTTTTTTCCCATTTTCCATGCCATGATACACATCTCTTTAACAGTAAGTGCCAGATTTCTGTTTTACTTCCTATGAAAGAGTGCATATTTAATGGTTTATCTTACGGGGGAAAAAAGTAAGTCCTTCTTTAATCAATAATATCTTTACCCCATTCATTTCTCTCTTTAACAAATATCTGATTGCTTTAAGCATGCATTATAGTCTGGTCTGATTTTTCATTATAGTATAACAAATTACGGAAGCAAGATGTTCGAAGAAAAAAAAAAAAAAAAAAAGGCTGTTTACTGACAATTTAAATTTGTACTTATTGCTCCAGCAGGGCACGGAGGAGAACAAGAAACTGATGTAGCGCTAAGTGCTAAGATTTATCAACAT
The DNA here is from genome assembly GCA_037974645.1 of Hollardia meadi. Classification (NCBI taxonomy): domain Eukaryota; kingdom Metazoa; phylum Chordata; class Actinopteri; order Tetraodontiformes; family Triacanthodidae; genus Hollardia; species Hollardia meadi. Next base: position 17,906 of record JBBPCS010015445.1, on the reverse strand, counting down.
AATAACATATTATATAGGGCTCCACAATTATGGCTGTCATTGCTCATCCATCTTTGGGACAGCATTGTTTCATCTAGGCTACTATTCAAAATTCCTTACATGAAATCATAAAATAATAAATCCACAGCAGTATACAGAAAATCAAAGCATTAACATAATATACTTTTTTAGCAATTAAATGAAAACAGTCACTTGCACCAGCAGCAACAGAAGCCAAGGCCAGATAATCAGGTGTGATCAAAACACACACCTGGTAAAACAGTTGACCAAGTAATCCAGAGCACTTGATTTGATAAACTAAAGTAGAGCTATTAAAGCAAAGTGTAAGTATCACAACCAATCAAGCTTTATTTGTTGTGTAAACAATCTGTGCACCCACATTGTATCCTGATACAATTTCACAAATGTAATTTTATCCTGGTCTTAAAAGCTGCGTTACAGTTTATGAGACCGTTCTATATATATATATATTCTATATATGATTCCGCATCATTTCTTTGAGCGTAAATATCTTCCTAAAGCACCACAAATAATCGGTATTCACATTATCAAAATCAATGGTGTTTGTTTTGGGGTAATTGGTTGTAGTAACCCCCCACTGGATTGTTTGTATTAAATCACAAACACTGCAGGTGCTTCCCTCTGATGTAACCGCTATTACAACCAGAGTGATTCCTGAGTGCTCATTGTATGCATGGGGGTGGCTGTGGGAGCAGTGATCTGAATGTGCACTTGACACACAAATGCAAAGCTATTATGAAGGTTGTATTCATTCCATTTCCCTAATTATGCAACTTTTTGGATTTTATCATATTCCCTTTGGGGAAGTGTGCTGAGTTGACTGGTGCTGATTCTAAACACAGACATAAAGGTTGGGATTTTTAGCCTGAAAAAACTGGCCCTAATGGGAAAATGTATAAGCACCATTGTGCTTTTGCAGTGCTACTAGCAGCAAATGAAAGATTTAATGCACTGTAGGCCTCAAGTGCTCTCATGATTATTGTGGTGGGCTAGGATGGTTTGAACATGTAAAAACCCAGTGCACCTGTTTATACAATGTACTTTCCCAGACAAAAATATACTTGTTTGAAATAGAAGGACTAAGAGGAAAGAGGTATTTGCCTTTACAGTTGCATATCCGCAGGCATGGTAAAAAGGCATCCTATATTCATGGCAATGACACACTTAAGTAAGTTAAGATGTGATGCTGCATAGAGTATATCAGATGGTTATGTATAACTTTTGGTCTCACAGACGAATCATCTAACCATCTTGCTCTGGCTGTGTCGTCTTCTATTCCTCAATGCAATATTTAAAACAGACTAGCTGACCAAATAGTAGAAAATGCATCAACATATTGTTGTGTAAAACACTTTTGTTGGACAAAAGCACAAGAAAATCTGTTGAAATCCAACATATTTTAATCTCTCCAGTCATAATGTCCAGCAAAAATAATCCCCCTGTGTCCCACGTTTTGTGTGTGGCTAAATTACCTTTTTTAAACTTGTGGGAATGGATTTATCTTCACTCTTGTTTCTCAACCTGGCTAAAGCAGCAAGCCACGGTCTAATGAAGGCTATTGTAATTAGTTTCTATTTATCCTTGTTGACTGCTGACTAGAGGGGAAGAGAAGAGAGGGTGAAAGCAACAGATTGGAGGGAAATATCCGACATCTCTGGTGAGTGAAGATTTCGTAGCTGAAAGGAACACACACACACACACACACACACACACACACACACACCCTCAGTGGCTGCCATTTCTCGCTAGCTTACGGAAGATGTACAGTAAGGTATTCTGGCTGTTTAGGGTGAATACACACAACTGATCCTGTGGTCAAACTTGCATGAGTAATGCAAGGTGAAAATTTGCTTTGCTTTCTGTGTGGACACAAGCACAATTTGAATTTTATTAAAGGAGAAATATAATTGTCTCATTCCCAGCTCGTCAAATACAAATGCTTTGGGGTGGTGATGCACTGAATCAGCGGTCTCCATGAATTGTTTCTAAGCACAGATGATATTTGACCTGAATTTCTCCCATTTGTCCGGGACATTGAAATTTTCCAGGATACATGGATCAGCACCAATTTATTTTTTTAGCTGCTACAAAAGCACTGACAACTGAACACAGAGACTTTAATACACAACACTTTCTCTCTGGTCATTACAGCCACACATGTTATTAAGCCGCACAAAAGGTTTGAAAGAGAAAACATGACCCAGATTATGGGTATTGCCACTATTGTGTGGCAGCATGGCCACATCCACTGCTGTGTGGCTGGCCACAGTGAAAGCATGTATTCACTGCATGGTGCAACACAGTATGACTATGGCAGGATACACCAGGCCTCTGGAAATACAGCCAAAGTAACAAGCACTTTGACCTGGTAAATATCAGGCCAGTTGGAAAATGTACAACACTCCTGTCATCATTAAGTAAGTAGAATTACCGCCTCACGGTCGTATGCCTCCAAGCACCAGTCAGGTTGCAATTTACATCCCTGTCTGTCCAGAGTCATATAATATATGTAGTGACTGATAGAGAGCTTCGTCATATGGTGCAACCATAATTACCTGAAGCTCAATATCAACTAAATCAAGAAGCTTGTGGTGGACTGCAATGCCTCAAGTATGGATGTTGCTGCAAAGACGCTCTAAATTCTGAAACATGGAACTTTCACACACGTTCCACCCAGCAACAAAGAAGATCTTTACAATCAGCACAGTTTGTGTAAAACTTTGTCATAACTAGCATACGATTTCTTGAGTTATGACTTTGTTTGATAGGTCACAGTGACTTTGACCTTTAAACTCTGACCACCATGATCTAATCAGTTTATCCTTGGGTCCAAGTGGATATTTGTGCCAAATCTGAAGAATTTGCCTCAAAGGGTTCCTGAGATATCATGTTCATAAGAGTAGGATGGACATGAGGTCACAGTGACCTTGACCTTTGACCACCAAAACCTGATCAGTTGATCCTTGAGTCCATGTGAATGTTTGTGCCAAATCTCAAGAAATTTCCCCTAAGCGTTCCTGAGATATTGCATTCACGAACATGGGACTGATGTGAGGTCACACTGACATTGACCTTTGACCTCTGGCCCCCAAAATCTAATCAGTTCATCCTTGAGTCCATGTGAATATTTGTGCCAAATTTGAAGAATTTTCATCAATGTGTTCCTGAGATATCGCGTTCACAAGAATGGGAAGGACAGACGGACGGATGTACAAACAACCCGAAAATATAATGCCTCCGGGCCATGGCTATCGCCAGTTTGGAGGCATGAAAAAGACGCGGTTGATTCTGCACTTTTCTGCACAGTTATAGGGTCAAGTTAAAACTACAGCCGGAAACAGGCAACAATCATATGTTATTGCACATTTTGATACAAGTGATTAGACATCAAAGTAAAGCAGGAAAACATGTTGGCTTTTATGCCATTGTATTATCTAGTGTCAGGAGAAAGTGACGGCTGCAGGACATAAAGCAGCAGCTGAGGAAGAAGTCAGGATGATATGGATGAAAAGCAGCAGCATGCATGCTTTTTTTAAAGTCAAGAAATCATTTATATTTTTGTTTTGTTAAATAAATTTAAATCCACTGTATATAGAAAACAAATTAAAAACTGATTCAAAATCACTCAAAACATGTGCATCCATGATTACAATGTTTTAAAAAGGCAATAATTGCACAAAATAGTATATCTGTGATAATCATTCTTTAATTTCTATTTTGTTGAATAACCATTAATAGGAAGCTGAAAAGTAAAGCTATATGCGGTGTAGTAAAGTAGATAATGTATTCAGCTGTCTCTAATGTCAACAGAGCCTGGTGGTCCACTAAACCTCTCATTTTCTATAATTCAGAGCAAGTGAGGCACAGATCTCAGAGGTTCTAATCCCTCTGCCTTAGTCATCCCATGACCACATTCTAAATCTCTACACCCTTGCTGAGCTCAGTCCATGTGGGTGCCATGACCACTCTGCGCTGTCTGCTTAGCATCAACAATGCCCTATCCGTGTCACAAGGCGCACTGCTCTGCACAATAGGAACCACTTAGCCACACGGTCTTAAACACATGCAGCTGATGCCAGACAAAAGAACGTTTTAGATTTGTCGTAAATCTTTCCCCTCAGTGGGTGACTTTTACCCCTGCTAATTGCAGCATGGCTGTGAATGTCACAGGGTTTGATTCCAAGCCTTAACACATAATTGACTGACTAAAGCTACCACAGAAAACTAAAATCCAAAAGGGAATGTTTAGAATTATGGTGCATGTGGTCATTTTTGGTTTATTAATCTAAATGAGCAATATTGTCCAAAGATGGCATAAAATACTCCACGATATGTTTTTCTCCCTATAGGGTTAGACCCATAGTAGGCCAGGTCTGTGTAGTGGCCAGTATTAGCTTAGTATGTGCAGTATATCTGTGTCAGTGATGATTTTTTTCTACTGTAAAATACCCTTTTGTATCTTTTACAATTATCAGCCTATATTGTTATCTGATTTTTTTTTTTCAATGGCCAAATATGGATATCGGAAGGTTTTGATATTGTAACGCTTGATCTATAAGCACATTATTTGCTCTCCTCCAATCACAACCACACATTCGGCCACTGAAACTTTAATAAACGTCGTCGGCCAATCAGGATTAGGCTACTCGACTACGTGGGAACTAACCCTGACCCGATGGAGGCCATGAAACTGCCCCCTATCCTGCCCTCTCTTCAGCGAGTGTGCAGGAGTGGCAGGGTACATAGATAAAGGGCTCTGCCTGTGCTTAAAGAACAAGAGTTTCAATAAAACCTTTCATTCTCTCACACAGGCTCCGCCCCCTACTGGACTACAGTGGGTGAAGCCAGAGAAAGGACCACCTGCAGCGACCAACATCGGTCTACCACACCAGACCTGATCGACCACCATATTTCCGAATCCAAGCCACAACTGTGGAGAGGTAGAGGGTCACAGCTGACCTGGTCCAGGAAACCGGACCTAGGCAGCCTCAGCCTAACCCCCCAGCAGCATGTGCGTTATCCCTGCATCTTTTAGAAATGTAATTTATTTTAGTCAAAACATTTCTAACAGCATGAACGTTAACAGCAACATCAGAACACACATCAGCAAACAGGGGAGGGGGCAGAAAAGCCCGCTATCGTCCATGAGGGGGGGGTGGGGGGTGCTGTGTAGTGATATGCCTGCTCTTGTCGCAGCGCACACTAACATCGAAATAGCATAAGTGCTCCCACCACTGCTGTTCTCTCTCCAAGGGAAGCACCCGTCACTTGCCCTGAACATCGCTCTCTGCATGGTCAAAGCCGAGAAACGCGAAGCAGTAAGCATGTGGGTCAATCCTGGCTATAAGGCCGGGGCAAGCGGACACGTGCAAGGCTTTTGAAGTGGCAACTTAATCCGTGGAGAAAGGAACAAGCAGTAAGCAAACTGGCCAATCACTGAAGAGAATAAAGATTGTTGACGGCAGTTTCACGGTCTTATATACTGTACATTGGGGCTCCCACATATTTCAGTAGGCTCATCCTGACTGGTCGGTTATGTTCATGCAAATTTCAGTGGTAGAATACATGATCGTGATTGGAGGATAAAATGACCCATATAGTCCAGTAGAGGGCGGAGCCTGTGTAAGATAGAGCAGCATCAATATCAAAAATCCACTCGTGGTTGGACTAATTCCCTGCTAAGGAATGTTTCAGTGCAGTTTATGTTGCAAAAACCTGGAGAGATTCAGAGGACTGTAACTAGTGAGCGGACTACTATACTATGCAGTGCCATATGTCACTTGTAGACCTTAGCAAACTGATGAAAAATATCTCTATCTGGTCTTCCAAGGTCAGAAGAATCACTTAATTCAAAAATCTACATCTGACTGCTGAATTATGCTGTATGAATGTTAAAAAAAAAGCCTCTGAAATTAGATATTTCAATTATTCTTCTATTATTGCTCACATTTGTAAATAAGTTTTAATTACACCATAGGGGTCAAGCAATATGTAAATTAAAACCTACATTTCCCGTTTTAAAAGCCTGCTTTAAGGGACATGTCAGCCACCACACAATGCTCACCTCTGTAGCTTCATCTGACTGCTTCAAAGGGTTCTATAATGGCTGATATAAAAAGACAGAGTGCACTCATTTGTATTGAAATGAGCCATTTATGGGCCAAAACAGCCCTGAGACCAACATTCAGGGGTGAATATATGTCTCAATGATTCTTCAAAAATGCAGCAGAAGGACAGGATGTTTAAAGCCTGAGGACATCTCTGACTCATTCCCATGTTCTTAAGTTACACTGAAGTACACCCGGATAGAAAAGACTACATGAAAAACAAGGTGATAAATAGAAGACAGCCAAACCACTATGATGTCTAGTAAGCAAGCTGTCAAATGTTAAGAACCTTGTTATTTTTCTTGTTACATCAAGTGCAGCAATGGTGCTGAACCTTGAGCATAATAAGCTTAGGCAGAGATGTGTTATTGGTATTAATGGTGAGGTATGGGATTGATAATAATGATAATTAATATAAATATGCATGTGGACATGAAAGTGTGATTTTGCTTGAAGCCGAGTAGGAAATTCAAAAAAGCCTCAACTCTCTCTCACGCATGCCGCCACGCCTCCATAAGACACATTCAGATGCAAAGCCGTATTTGTGAACCACACGGTTTCCAAGTTCAAGTTATACAATAAATACCAATAAACGGCTGAGGTGTATAGGTGTGAAGTCATGTGTGTTCCTTTAACTTGTCATCATTCTTTACATTTACAAAAGCAAGATAAAATAAAATGTTTCTACATTTCCACATAGCATGTCTTTGTCGTAAGCAATTAATTAAATAACCTAAAATTAAATAACTTATGCACTTATGCAATGAAATAGAAAAGTAAATAATTAATAAACAATTATGGGGGGGTGTCAGCATTCGAAATGTTTTGTGAGAAAGATGAGTGAAACTTTGGCATACATTGTTGAATCCACTGCGGAGCACCACAAGTTTTAAAGCATAGCCCAAGGGAAATTCTGCAGTGGTGACAGGCACCACACATGTAACGCCAGCCACCCTCTAGTCAGCAGCTCACAACTGGAACACAACCAGTCCGACTGAAGTCACAATAAACTAATGAATAATACAAATGCCCTAATTCCAAATAGGGATTTTGGCTTAGCATGGAGTGAAATGCAATTCAAACTTTCTTGTTTCCCCCTTTTCCAACAGATTTTTCACTACAGAGTAAACTATTATTTGGTCAAAATCCAACACACATTTATTTCTTCATTCATTTTATCTTATTCAGCAAATAGCCCATAGCAACTCACTGGCATTTACACTAAATGCCTTTCAAGGGAGGAGAAAACTCAACAGATGTTGATTAGCTATTTACAATGTGTGATACGTGATGTTCAGTTAATTAAGAAAAAAATATGATATCCCACGCTTCACTGACTATGCTTGCCTTCTGTACAATGCCACTCTGTCCTCTTAAATCATTAACAATGACTTATTTTACCAACACAACTTGTTGCTAATTTCTTTTCTTTTTTTTTGTTTTCAAAAAGAATCTATTCATAACAGGATAATGATTTGAAAAGACAATATGTAGCTGCTAAGCTCAAAGTGTGCACACCACAGTGAAGATCTTTGCTGAAAAAAAGGGTGTAAATAACGTGTTTTCAAATCAATGTTATCTCAGGGACTTGGATTACATCAGACTTGGATTACGTGGGAGTACTGGGTTTTAGTTGTAGTTTTTTACATTTTAAAAGAAGTCCCCAGCTTCTTCAGTTGTTTAGACTACTGCCACTCTGTTTGGCTGCGGAGCTCCAGAAATGTTTTGTGGATTAAGAAACTTCACCCGACTTTCCTTCGACATGGGGGTGAGTAGAAAATGGCTGATTTTTCATTTTTGGATGAACTGTTCTTTTACGAGTAATAAAACAGCAATAAGAGGAAAGACAATCGGACACTGATAGGGGAGAATAAAAAGATCCACCAATCAAGAAATGTGCCATTTTATTAAAATGGGTGTCCTCATACTACAGACCCCATCCCTTGGTGCAGAGATTAGATCATCTGTCAATCTTGTGCACCACACCTGTGTCTTTGACTCCATGCTCATTGCAGCCTATTACACTGGTTTAGTACTAATGGTTCCCATTCGCACATTTCATTCCACTACAGGTGGGGAGATGAAATAGAGTTTACTTCCTCTTATAGCCGACACTGAGCTGCTGAGCCGATAGTAGTGTTCTTGCTGTGCAGCGCCTGCCCTTCCCCACATGGAAACAGGGAGGGAGAAGGTGTTAAATCATAGCACAGACTTGCAACCCACAGCATCTCCCCTGAATCTGTAAAAGAACATCATTGGAAATTGAAACACCAGGAGGACGGCGAGAAGGGAAAAGAGCATTTCACAATTGCTCATATTTCCTTTTTCCTCTCACTATACACTTGGGCCCAAATCATTTCAGGCATCACTACCCACAAGTCTCTTATCAAGTAATATTGAAATTGTTACCCTGAGGTTCCATTGTGCATATGAATAAAGTGATATTTGCTGAATGATAAGTAAGTTATGATTATAAATGTACTGTGGGTAAAATATTTATTAAACTATCATGAAATCCCATTTTTGTTACTCATCCTGCTTCTTCACTCTGTGAAACTTGAGAGCAAAGATTTTAAATTGAGAAGCGCATAATGTATTTTGAAATACCAAATCAAAGTCTGCTCTTTGGTGCCAACCTGTAACCACTCTAACCACCTGATTACTTCTACGATCTTAGCTTTGGGTGAAAATCTGGTGTTTTACAGTGTTGAACAGGTCTTGAGAATACCTAGCCAGACTTAAAGCTGCTCCAAGAAATATTTTTATACACACAATGGATTCCTCTCAGCTTAACAGAGCTTTACAGCATCTTTCAGCTCAACTTTACAGCTTTGGTTCACTCTCAATGTGTCTCATTGAATGTTGCCTCTTGACTAGAATCAGCTGGATGTGCAAATAGCACATTTGCCATTAAAGTGATAATATGTTAATGCTCTGTTTACAAGTTGCTTTGAGGGCCCCCAAGTGCCCAAAAAACAGCTAATTAGAAGTAAACAAAACCCCTGAGAAAAAACTTGCTTTCAAAACATACAGCACGTTGTAAAATTATGGTACATGTTCTAGAGTAAGACAATAGTAAAAGCCTAAAATTAGACCATTTTTAAAACTCCCAAGATTGTTGCCTTCATTACTCAAGGGCTGCAAAATTAGCGCATTCTTTCATTGTTTCAGCACCAGAATGTATTTTGTGTGAAGAGCTGATGCAACAGACACGATTAGCCCATTAGTAAGTCGTGCGAGTGTTGCAGCTCTCGTTAATTACTGTTTTATCACACAATCACACCGGCATCTGTCTGGTGTGAGCGCATGTAATAATAAGGTGAAGACTAAATGAACACAACCCCACCCAACCACCCAAAGCGATCCAAGCATGAGATGCTTTCAGCTGTGTAAGTGTGCTGAGCATTCAGTTTCAATATTGAAAGATAATGCTGAGGTGGAGTAAAAACTCAGGCCTCTAACAAGCTGCTCCATCTGGGGTAACTTACGACAACTGGTGGAGGCCGACCACCCAGTGGAATGATTAATCTCGTTTTCATTTCCACCTGTTTGAGCCACACCCTGAAGGCTTTCCTGCCCATCCTTTGTGTGAACAAGACACTATTATTTCTAAGAATAATTCACTACTGGCTAATTTATCCCCTCTGGTTCACTTCACTTACCACAGTATTTTATAACATCTTCAGTTCAGCCTATTAATACTTAAAGAGAAGACCGCCTAGCTCCCTGTCTTCCATCATGACAATAAAAATGGTATATGCCTTTTACCAGTCCTGAAGCTCATAACAAAGGTAAAGACTTCAAATCAATCAAACAGCAACCACCAAAGCTGGCGTACTGAAGTACCTTATTAAGCAGTTCCTCTAATGGCCATTAAGCACATGGCTCCAGGAAAAGCCCAAAAGAAATATCAGGGTCTTAATGCGACAACTATAAACCCACTTCCAAGTTTTTAAACTTCCACTCACAAACCTAATAGATGTTTCAGATACCACATACATATTTTTATACAGTCTTCAGGATCTATAAATCGTTGTAATGGGGAGGTTAAGGCACGGTTTTAGAGCTAAAACACAGTCAAAAAATGAATCAGCAACTATTTCAATAATTAATTAATCATCGCAGGTCATTGAAAGAGTGAAAAGAAAGAGTTTCAGCTTCTAAATAGTGAGAATGTGCCGTTTTGCTTTCTCCTTTGTGATCACAAAGTGAATGTGTGTGTTTTGTACTGCCGGTCATAAACAACAAGCAATTTGAAGACAGCAGCTTGGGTTTTAAGACGCCGTGATTGAGCATGTTCCACTCGAAATATTAATCAACAATGAAAAGAATCGTTAGTTGCAGTCCTCAATGTTATACTGCATGTCTTTTTTTACATCATGATAATGATGTATTTGAGAAACTCTTTATAGGTAAAATATAACATGAGAATTAAGTGAATTAAATATCTGAGAAATGATCACAATATGCAACATATACAATTACTAATTGTAATTTCTTTCAAATTACTTTATAGTAGTCTAGTTGGGTTGAGTATCCTGGGCACTGTATCTTTCTTACATTGATTAAATGACTCCCCTTTAGGCACTGCCCACTGTTAATAACATCACATACAAGTGCTTCTATAGAACACACTGCAGGACCTTATAAGGCTCCCTATCTTCCATTTTCGCCAGTTATGTGCTAAATATGAAGGTGTACGGAAAAACAATGGCACACACACACACGCACAAAGTGAACATATGGTGCAGAGGCCATTTGAAGTAGATTGTCTAACACACAGGGGCAGATGTCTAATTACGCACTATCAGCGTAACATTGCTTGTTAATTAAGAAGCCTATGAAGCATCTAAACTACCTCATCTAAACTACCTGTGCATTACACTACAAACATAACATCTGGGATTTCAGATAAGTCCTCATTTTAGATGTGTTTTTTTTCATACAATGGTATCACAGCAAACATTTGTCCTAGCAAGGACAGCAGAGGTCTATTTCATTCAAGTGACACAGAAGGACAAGAAACTAGAGCGGGGCTTTAGAACTGGAGGGTGGTCGGTTTCAAGACCAGCTGGGATCACATTACAGAATCTCGACTGGTCACGAAAGTTTAACTTACATTTTTCTCCACAACATGGCACACCTGAACGGAGTGCAGCAATCGTGGATGTTTTTAATCGCACCTGTGCTTTTGCTGCTATGACATAGCATGTCAACCAAATTTTTATCAACATGATGCAAACCATAATTGATCATTCATAGCCTACTCAGATTGGCTGAAGTGCAACAGTATCACCTTTGGGCTGTTTTTCTTTTCATTTAGCATATAGATGATTGATTTGTTTTGTCAATGGGAATGTGAGGTCTCAAGAGGAACAGTCATATAGGCCTAGATTGCTTCATACATGATTCCTCTACAGAGATGTACCTGAAAATTAAAACTACATAATACTGCGCATGGTGGTCTTTCACTCTTTTAGGCTTTTTAAAAACTGTATCTAAAATCTAAAAAGAGACTTCAGGACCAAAATCAACTTCATTACATTTCCATTAATGTGCTCCTATGAGTCTGATGGGCTGTCGAGTGAGTGAATGAAGTCTTGAAGTGGCACGCATTACCTCCTTCAGCGCGACACAGATCACAATCACAGGAGGAAGTTATTGCATGTCAATCGTGTTCTCGATTTTAAAAAAAATGCTCTTATTGATATGCATATGAGGCGAGATAGAAAAGTCAACAACCAATAAGAAATGCAGCTGTCGACGCTCAGCCGCTGAACTGACACACTCATGGAGGTTTCCTCATTAGAAGACTAATCGCTCTCATTTAAAACCACTAGTTCATTGAAATATTAGAAATTTAAAAGAACTGGCGCAGTCAGTCTCTGCATGGTGTGTCAAAACATTTACTGGCTGCATTTCCAGTCGAGCACAGACATTAATGGGATATCACCCTGAGCTAATCCAAAGTGGACGCTGATGCGCTCTGTTCGAAAACTTCACCCTCCAGAGATTAGCGGCACAGATCAGGGCTGGGTTGAGGTGAACGACTGCGCCTGGCCAATGGATTACTCATTTCACGGCGGGGAATCAACATAATTACGGTGGAAATATTGGCGATGCGGGCATCCTAATTAAGGAGCTCCCGCTGGAAGAGACAAATTACGCATTGACAACTTTAAGTGGGTTACAGTGGTCCTATATGCGCGACTCGTAACGTCCATGTGGTAATTCATGCGCCTAAACATAACGATAATCGTCTAGAAAACAAAAGAAAACGTCTTACCATGTTTTCGCGACAGAGGTACTTCACAAAACCCCCTTTCGGACCGGAAAGGAGCCACAAATAGTCCCCAGCGTTCTCACACGGGCACATCAGCACTCTGCTGCCCCAACTTCTTTAGCCCGACACAGCAAGACTTCACCACAGGGCTGTATCCCGGGTCTAATGCGAGCAACCTGCACAGAGAAGCAGCCCTATTCAGCTCTCTTTCACCCCCCACCCCCCTCCCCTCGCTCGCTCCCTCTCTTTGTGGACATGACGTGTGAAGCTGGTAATCTTATTACACCGGTCAGTAAAGGTGAGCCCAGCTAAAACTCTATGCCCCCCTCCTCCCACTTCATATAGATATGCTATAGACACCTGACCAACTCAGGTACACCCCCTGAGACAAACAGATTACATCTAACAGGGCATCTTTCCTACGTGATAAACAAGGAGGGGAAAAAAGTCGCCAAACCCACTCATGAAGGTCAAACTAATCCATAACTTATTACAGTGTGTGGATGGCATTGCCACTCTATCATGACAGTAAACCTAGAATTTCTGACTGGAGGTCAACAAAAGCTATTTACTATCAATTGTCAATTATTTCAGAGTTAAATCCATTAATCTGGTCTGTCTGCACCAATTGGAGCGGAGTTGAGGAATAATAACACCGGAGGCATTTCGCTATGATTCACCTGTCACTTTGCAACAACCACTGGCCTTTTCTCCCCTCCAGCTTCACAAATAACAAAAAGCCTATCAATACACTCTAACTAGATGCTGTGCTAAATGAGTCCTGACTAAAGGTTGCAGGGAATTTCAGTAAAACAACTTCAGCACAAGAGTAACAGCTTGGGGTCTTGTAGTGGAGATACGTCAGCAGTGGTAAATCTCAATTCTGACAATATACTCTAAACGGTCTCTCTCAAACAGCAGATGTAATTTTGTGAGAGATGAACAATTTGCCACTGCACATAACATAAGCAGATACCCACAGTGATAGTCATAGGCCTAATACAATTAAATTACAAGCAAAACAGGAATATCACAATTAAACAGTTAAACAGTTGGAACTGAAGTGACACCCTTGAATCCATGCATCATTAAAATCAACACAGATGGAATGAAAACAGCTGAGCAGAGTGATGGTTCAAATGTGAACCTATTTAAATCAATGATTTGACACTTGGGGCTACTTGTACCCCAGGGGGTACGTCTGCAGTTGCCAAAAATGAGGCCAAATTGAGGTGCAACTAATTTGAAAATTGATGAACAAAGTGCAAAACCTTCAGGTGCAGTTTCCAGTCAACAACACTTTAGAGTTGTGGTTAAGCTGCAAAATGTCACTGAAAAGATGTTAATTAAAAAATGAACACAAGGCAGTGGTGCTGGTAGGTGGGGGGGCTTTTAGATGTCTGTGAGTCAACAGTCATGCTCGCGACACAAATCGTAAAATTGTTACGTCATACATGCTGATGTTTAGCAGGTCACTAAAGTCAGGAGGATACATCCTCTGGGAATCATGAACAACTGTACAAAATGTCATGGCAACCTATCTAATAGTTATTGAGATCAGTCTGGAACAAAAGTGTGGAGTGACCAATCAACAGGCAATCCAAAAAACATTACCATCCCCACAGAGCGTGGCTTAAAATAAAATAAATTAAAAATAATTAAACCTCAACAATTCCAGGATCATGTCTTCTTGTATGAAAAAAGCAACAATAATTTATATAATTAACAGTGTTGAATGGCTCAGTGTAAAACAATGTTGATGAAAAGGTATCGGAAGGCTGTGTATCTTAGAACACTGCTCGAAATACTACTGATATGTATAATTCAGAGTGGGATGGATGTTCATTCCCAACCTTATAGAACAGCAAAAACCTGAAATCAAAAGGACCACTTAACTTGCATTTGGCTCACTGTCTTCACTAAATAGGTGTTTACATTATATTCACTATGTATAATTCAGGACCATAGACTTCTTAGAGAGCACACTATGTGAGTTTGTGTTCGAGACTGGCAGACGTAGCAACTACCTTTTCATAAGCATGTTTAATTTCAATGTTGTGGGCTGATTCGTAATTTCAAAAGACACAGTTCATTTTTAAATGATAAATCAGACCTATTATTAGGATGTAAGACAGGATAATTGCATATTTAGTCTATCAATCATTCGCGGCAACCATTGACTGTATATAAAGATGGATGACATGAGAGCTCCCCAAAAGTAAAGCCAAAACATCTCCATCGCTCCCTGGTGGTGGGCTGCAGTATAGGTCATAAACTCCTCCCCCCCAATGATATCAGGTAGGACATGGGCCAAACTAAATACTTCAAAGTACACTTCAAATAAATTTTTCCCAAAGATGGTTTCTGTCGGTTTAGGTAGTTCTTATCAGGCTGATGTACTGTATGTTCAAGTGTTCATGTTTCTGTTCAGTTTGGTTTCAATTTGTACTTTGATGCTATAAAAACAGGGTGACACGTCATGATTGACAGCTGAGCCCTGCTCGCAATTGGGTGGGCATGTGTATGGGCAGGAACTCGAGATACTGTGCAGACTCTGGCTCGAAATGACGTCACTAGTGTCACTAAGATGGCAGCACTTGTATCCCGGATATTTTGGCTTCATTGTTGTACGATGGGAGTGGAGAGTGGAGACGCGTCGTCCATCTTTATTTATGTCAATGACGGCAACTTAAACATGTATAAAAATAACCCTCTAACTGGCATGCATAAGCCCTGGATGAGCATGAAGAGATAATCCAGGTTAAGTCTTCACTACCTCCACTTGCTCTTGCTTGTTTTTGGTATGAGGAAGGCTTTGAGCAGGAGCTCTCTAATAATCAGCCCCAGCCACGGTGCTAATTCTCCCTCTCATCTCATCTCTGTTGCAGCACAAATATCGAAGGGCCAGGGTTCAGGCAGGAGTGAAGACACTCCACAGAAGAGGATTATTAAGGGATATGCTGCTCTTGAGAAAAAGTCTTGTCTCACTGACCCAATGAAGTCTTCTTAGTGAGAAATGACCAAAGAGATACCACATATCAAGTTTTGTGTGCATGTGGGATTGTATTTATTGTTATGTCTGAATGCAAGCCTACGTATCTGTGCTAGTTTGTCAGTTAATCGGCAAAAATGGGAAAGGAATGAGGGAGAAAAAGCATAATAATAACTGCAGGGATTTGTCTAATAAAGATTATAGAAATTAACTAGCCTTTCCCTCTTCTCTTCAAATATATGCAGTGTGTGTGTGCCCATCCTACTGAATAATGTTTAAATAAGAAAAATTAATTTTTCATCATCATATTTCAAGGCTTCTGTTGGATCCGTGAAACATAATTCCACTAAAATTTCCAAGCGTTCACTCTAAAACTAATTATGCAGGCAGAAAATGCTTTTAACCAGGAGCAGTTAAGTTTGAGGTATCATGTATTCTCCTGAGAATGCTCAAAGTTGTATCAATATTTGTGCCTTCTTCTTTTACAGCCAGGGAAGCCTGAGGGTCCCTTTATGAGTGATGCACGCTACTTATTTGTATTCCGTTGATGGTTCAATCACTAAGCAGGCAAGTCTTCTTCAGGGAACATAATTTCTGTTAGTGATGTTGCATTAATTTGACACCTTCAGTCATTTCTTTAAAGCTCAAGAAACAGATTTTGCCTACCGTAAACCCCCTGCGGTGACAGAAACGGTTTAATTATTCTCAATGAATGACTTCTTGTCTTACATTTGGAGCCTGCAAAAAGTGTTTAATCATTCTTTTATTGGGTGGAAGGTGCATTGTTTACCTACTGAGTTTTGCCAAACCATTAAATTGTTTTGGGGTCATAAATTGTTTAAATTTGTTTTCAAAGAGCGACTGGATGTTCTCAGACTTGAATAGACACTTTGGGTAATTGGTTGCACACCATCTGCAGCGCTATTTAACACTATCAATTCACTCCACTAATGTGAGATTCAAACTACCATCCAGTCAACATAGATGTGTAAAGGAAATGAACCAATGCTTCTCTCTTTTTTTGAGAATGAGTCTGATGGCGTGTGCTTTTATTTGAACTGTTTAAATCAATGGCAACAATAAATCATTCAGAGGCTGGTTTCTAGGAGTGCCTGGTCGGACTCGGATGGGCAGAAAATGAACACAGTTCCTCAGATGCCTTCTTTATAAAATCCCTTTGATATTGCTTTTGCTTCCTTAAGTTGAACTTTTAAAGCATACTGTCAACAAACTCATCAAGGCAGTACCAGTGCTACAAGCCTCGTGAGAAAGAAAAATCAAGAGCAAGAAGATACATGCACTACGAAAACAGATGCTTTATCTTAAATATTGTTTTTCACTGGCGACAAATTGAACAATTCTTCTTGTTGAAGCGTCATTTTCCTGGACTGTGTGTTTGAACTCTTTCTGCCTGTGAGCTCCCTTTAGACAATCCCGTGGGAGTGTAGCCTATACACACAGAATAGAAGTGTATGTGCACCCACATACACAGACACACACACAGATCTAAAGCTGCAAAACAGCTGAGAATTTCAAATCTTAGCCCTTAGCAATTTGAAACGCGTGCATCAGTTATTTTGTGATTTTAGAGGTTGATGTTGGCGATATAATAAGATTAACAAAAAACAAAAAGGGGGAGGGGGGAATGCCAAAACCTTCTTCCTTCCTCTCTTGCTCTTCTGTACTTTGCAGAGGTTAAGACATGAGATGACAGCTCACAGACGTGCCGATGTGTGACGCCATGTGCAGAAAATCTAGGGTATGACAAAGATGCCTTGCTTTTGAGCACAGCACTGTGCACTGACACGTTCTCTCTCTTCCTCTCTAGTATATTTTCTGGAAGCATGTGAACTGGACTTCATAATGCAGCCCCCCCCAAGAGAGCACCAACTCCTGCATTCACAGAAAATAAACAGAAAATGCGGCCCATTTTTTATTTTAATTTTTTATTTACAATTTTAGAGCTTTAGATTTAGAACTCTGTCCCCCACAAGGCCCAAACCTGAGAGCAAAGCGATATCAAAGCTCAAACCAACATTTTACATAAAAATGAAATACTCCTGCTCACTTGAATGGTGAGCTTGTCTGTGTGGTGTCATTAGCTATCCATTGTTACTCGCTATTGATGTGGGCAGCAGCCGGCAGCCTCCCACACACCGTGAAGTATTTGGTGCTGTCCGTGGTGCTGAAAGAGAGCCCGCACCCCTACTAGTAATCTCTCTGCCATGAGTCTTCGTTAGCATTAATTGTGTATTTGTTCTGATGTATTATTATGCATTAGGCTGATTTATCTAAGAAGTAAGAAAAATATCCATGGATTGCACTTGACAACTTATTTTAAAGGATGTTGAATAGATAGATCAGATGGTAGAATTGCCAAAAGGTGAGTTCAGATATAGCATTCATGCTTGAGTGAACCACCCTTTCAAGGAAACACACACACACACACACACACACACACACACACACACACACACACACACACACACACACACACACACAC
>JBBPCS010015437.1:0-18802 GCA_037974645.1 Hollardia meadi | reverse complement strand
GATCCCCCCCCCCCCCCTTTTTTTTGCTTCCTGAACATACATAGATGTATAATAGAACTAGATACCGTAGATGTATAATAGAACTAGATACCAAATCCAAAGATGGCACCTATCCAGTCCAATGAGAATTGTTCGCTTGGCACATAATGTCAAAAAAGTTTCCAGTTTCCAGTTTTACTCCCTGGTTAAGCGACCCACACCTGTTCCGGCTCGGCCCATAAACTTTACAGTACATTGTGATGACATCAGAGATTTTGTTTTTGCTTTTTTGGATGAGAAAGGTTTTACAAATATAAATCCTAAAAGTAAAAATCATAATAGAAAGACTGATGACTGACCTTGTCTGCATCGCCTCATTGAGGCTGCATTTAGCACAGTGGGGCTTTGAGCTAAATGCTAACATGCTGATGTTTAGCCGGTATTAAAAAATGAAGGCAAAAAAAAAATTAAAATAAGAAAGAAAGAATAAAAAATCTAAATGTAGCCCACAGCATAAGGCCACAGTCACATACGCATTATTAATAGTGATGAATATATGCGTCCCGTTCACTCCCATTCTATGCGAGTAAAGGGGCAAATAAAACATTCACTACCAGTGCAATGAATTTTGGGTAAATATATTAGTGAAGTCTGATGAAATCTGCACCCCAAGAGGACTCTCAGGATGTCTGCAGAAAGTCTGCTTGAGGGCCCTTCTGAACACTTCTGGTTTGGACAGCCCTCAGCACTCGCAGACTCCCCTCAAACCAACCGGCAAAGTCTGCGAGGACGGTGAGGTCTGTACATGTGCATTCACCCTCTGAATCCATGGCAAGATTATACTTCATGTTTATATCCCCCAAACATTATGTGAATTGTAGTTTCAAAACTGAGATCAAAATTATTAATTGAGCCACGCTACTGCCACCACCAGCTTCCAAACCAGCTTCCATATTCCGCAGCAAGGATTTTTCAAAGTCGCTGGAGCTCTCCTGGAGGGATGAACGGCATTCTTCTCAAAGACGTTTCATGTGTTAATGGTGTTGGAGAACATGTCAGTCAATAATCTCCCACTGTGTAGGTGTTCAGTTGGGTTTTGATGAGTGTGAAGGCCATAAGACGAGTCATTTTCATACGCATCAAACTATAGGGTGAACCCTTGTGACCTGTATGAAAGCATCTGTATTTAGCGTGTTTCTCCACTCATTTATTCCAGATGTCTATATGTAGTCTTAGGGAGAAATCTGATCTGACTGCTGCTACTACTTTTCTATTCATTTAGAACAATTTTTCTGATAATTAGGATCGACTCTCTTGGTGTTATTATGCTTTTGTGACAGATTTCAGTATAGCTTCTACTCCCATCAACATAATGAGCTGCTTCACGATGCTTCAGCTCTTTTTCTTTTAACATGAACAAGTGTTGCAAAAAAGAAAATGAATTTCTTTAGTATTCATTATAAAAATAGAGTACTGCATATCACTGCGTGTATTACCTTCTCTTATCTGCCCCTCTGGTCTTAGTAGATAAGGCCCTACAGTGGTGCAGCTCGTCCTATTGTTGTGTGCCATTTTATCTGCCTTAATTGCATGCTATTACCAGAGAGACCCAGTCAGGGCAGGCCTCTATTTGTGCTGAAAGCCCTGCTTGCTATAATGATTAGCTGGTGATGGATGGCTCAACTTCAAAGAGATAGATGTGGCATATACACACACATGCACCACCTCCTCAGTACTTGTCACATTGCACAGTGTGTTTATGTGCGGGTGGAAAAGGCATGTATGGCATAGTGTATGTGCTTCTGTTTGGGCAGGTGGGGGTTTGGTTTAATAAAGGTGAGCTGTGTCAGAAGAGACGCACATGGGCTTCAGTCATTATTCTAGTAATTGAGAAGTGTGAGAAACAGGTTTCCAGCCTGTGTGTGACAATGTGCAGACATGAGGAAGTGCTTCATAATAAAAAAACAAGAGCAGCAGATATTAAACACAGGCACCATATAATTGTCAAATATTAAATTAACAAAGGAAAGTCTAAACCATACTGTATTATAAATAGTGTACAAAACCACCGTGATGTCACCCATTGGTTTGTGGACTGCCATTCCAAAGCCATATGTTTGGCATTATGGCTGTCGCCATCTTGGTTTTTTGGAGCCAGAAGTGAGTGACCATATTTAGACGAGATGGTGGAGCTGGGGAGGATGTGCATTGCTACACCTCTATCCTGATTGGATCTGACCCAGAACCTGAGGACACTCTGTGGTAGCCACGTGTCAGTCGCAAGCTAGCCATGCCCTAAATCATACCCTGCATTATCATCTATTTAACTCTAAATGGGACCATCATTAACAAAATGAACATCGTGCTGTATTGAAGAAGACTTTAAAAACTAGCGACTGAGACCATAAACTCATTAGAAACTGGGACAGCTTATAGGACTAGAAAAGTGAGCGGAGCCCTCCCCCCATCCCCAGTGGAAGTTACGCTCTTGTTTTGATTGAAACTGTTAAGTTTTGTGCTTTTTAAACACTGACATCCTGGTTATTATATTGTGTTAATTAAATATGCCATCCACTGGGCTAGTTTTAGCTAGCTTTGCTGTGTATGTTCTTTACAGTTCTATCTTCCTTCGACATACTGTTGTTGTAGAGGGACGTCCCAATCTACAGACATATTTGAACCAATTACACTGCAACACTCTCTGTCTGTCTCTCCCAAATCAATTATAAATACAATTAAAGTTGTTTTACAACGGATAGTTAACAATTCCTAGGGCCTAATCTCTGTAATAAGAATCTCATTTTCTAATATTGATATGAGGGAAACCATGCAATCATTTGTTATTGTGCCTTGCTGCCTGGTTTGCCGGAGCATTTAATATGGTTTCATAAGTCTAGGAAGGCCTGTTAGTTCCAGTAAAGATAGAAATTAAATGACTTTTCAAAACAGTGATGCAGAGCCCTCTTGATTATCCTTCCATACCACTGTCATACCACTACCATTTTATCAAGTCTGATGATTATCAACATCGTTCTGTGATTATGTTGGGCCCAAAGTGTCCATTTACTTATTCTAGTTTCCTCCTGTCTATCTATTTCAAACCTTGTAAAAACATTTGCAAACACAGATAATATTAAATGATTCATGCATGTGTCATCATATTTACTCTGTTTTGGGGTTTTTTCCTACCAGAAAATTTAGGCCAGACTCCTGTCTGGTCTCAGCACAAAACAGTTAGATCAGTTAGATGCTTCTTAATGCTAAAAAAAAAAAAAAAAAAAAAAAAAGTTCATATTAGGGCAATAGGCTCAAAGTGGTCTACAGTTTAAAAAAAAATTCAACCAAATTTCAATAACAATATTAAGGCTATAGTATGTCATATTACATGTTTTTCAAAGAGAATTATTAATTTCATGATCAAAAATGGATTCATAAATCAATCTTCACTGTCTCCCCTGAAAGTTACATAGTTGTGATTTATAATGTAAATTTTCATGACTGGATAGTGTCCTAATGCCAGGTACTTTGTGTGTGTAGTTTTTTCTTCTTTGAGTGCCTGAAACGTGAATGTGATTCATGATGTGGCTGCGTATTAAAGAAGTCTGTTTGCTGTACCGGCTTGTCTGTGAAGCATTTATGAAAATTCTACTTATATAACACTGCTCTAAAAAGAAAAAAGTTAAACCATTCTCATGTCTGTATGCTAAATATGTAGCTAGAACGGTTAGCTTAGCTTAGCTTAGCAAAAACACTGGAAACAGGGGAAAACAGTTCGCCTGGCCCCCCCTCTGAAGCTCACTAATTAACATGTTCACTACATGATTAAAAACTCCTTGACTGTAGCAGTTGTGTTTCTTCTGAAGCCCATAGTCCCATTTCTCACACGTAATTTACACCTTGATAACGGAGCAGTGGGCACATTGAAAGAGGAGTTACATCACTGGGTAACAGATGACAGGCTGCAATTTAGAAAAGGCAAGATCAATTTAAGGTTATGAAAAGGTATTTCTCTTTCGCCTGCCTCTTCTGAGAGAGCAGTATAGTTCTGGAGGAAATAAGATATAATGGCAAACGGCTGTATTGACGTTAACACCATGGGTCCAAAATTGCAATCTGCCAAGCACCAAATGAGGTTACATTTTCAGTGAGGTGAGTAAATCTTGGAAGGCTATCGGCCACACTGGCAGGTACATGTTTATATCAAAACAGTTGCGCAATAAAAAACTATGCTGAGAGTATCAACCGTGTTTTGGTGTCATTTACGCGCGCAGCTTCTGTCCTCTGCTGTTTGCCTGTGTTGGACTTTGATACAAACACAGGGACAGAGACTTCATGGTGCATTCAGGTATACCTCGTTAGAAAATTACGGACAGAGATGCTTTCCAACATCGTCCAACATTTGAAGTTGCACAAACAATGGTAAGTTGAGGAGTGCATTATGAATTGTTTAGGACTCAAAACTCAAAGTTTAGTACCAGGGTCTTCAGTCTTCACTTGGACTTCAGTGAAAAGACTTACTTGTGACCTGCAAGAGAAAGACTTCGTCCCACTTTTTGTAGGCTCACTACGTGTGCTTGTGCGTCTCCTCTAATCAACTAGGCTCAGGCGAGGTAGCTCCAGGCTGCATTCAAATTCAGTGGCTTATTTGTCGCTACTGCCTTTCAAGAAGCAATGACACATTGCAGTGAAGAACACTCGGGGCTTTAATAATAACACAAAGAGGACCTGGGAGGTGGAGAACGGCTTGTTAAGCTCCATGGCCATCTCAGGTCGCTGTGCGATGGATAGTGTGTGTATGTTGTGGCGGGTTGCTATAAAGTGAGACAAGAACTGGGAGAATAAGGGGATATTTTTCTCATTTTGACATTTCTTTGAGGGAAATCTTTCTCTCTCTATTTAATTAAGTGAATGCTTTCAGGGCTGTTGTTAAGTTTAAGTAAAATAAACCCCCTGGGTCTCCAGCTGTCTGATTAGGACTACAGACAGCAGAGGTGGTGGAAAGCACTTATTTGTGTGTGTGTGTAATACAATGCAATGATGGCAGCTGATGCACTGCCGCTGGCCTTCCTCTCTGCTAATTCATCGGACATGCACAGGTTGCCAGACAAAGAATGACTCACTTTCATCAAGCTCATTTGCAAACTGATGAACAGCCAATATACACATCAGTTGTTTACAAGGTTTGTTGACATTTGTTTGGTCTTATAGCACTTAGTACTCAGCAGCACAAAAAACTCACTTAGCATGTAAACAGACCGCCTTCATGGGTTGACATTTTGAATTTCCACATCACTGTGGCCAATGGGTAGAAAAATGAGTTTGACATTTTTCTGTTGTTTGCACTGACCCATAATTTATGTCAGAAGAGTACAGTATCATGAGTTCTCAGGAAACTAGCTTCTATGATCAATGTACCTGCTGTGTGAGCATTGAGACCAAAATGTCTTAATTGCTCGCAAATCATTCTTGTGCAGATAATGCAGTTGCAGTGTTTAAATAGTTCAGCACTGCTGCTGGAGTTTTCAGCCAAGGTTAGATGAGATGATTGAAACCACTCTCTATAACCACTTTTACACCACAATTAGCGTGATACACAGGTTTTTTAAACCCGCTGAAATAGGCGATCGACCTCATTCACACTTCCTGTAGACAGGAATTTTTTTAATCTAATGCGTCACGTTCTACGTCACGAATGCACTGGATACAGGGTTAGTAAACCATAGTAAACACCAGGCAAACACTAAAAAGCAGCATGGAAGCCAGTGATGTTGTTACGGTGGTTACTGTTTTGTATCTTTCACTGCAGTTTCTCTTTCAACGGTCCAAGTTGGTACAGAAGTGTAAAAGGAAAAATAGACCGCATCACAAAGGTCCTAGTTATTTAGGTGCCACTGTCCGGATGTTGAATGCGCGTCATAGCATCGCACCGGAAATGGGTCCGAAATTAGCATGTCCACCCAGGTGAGCCGAGCCGGAGGCGATAAATACCCATGACTACTGCAGGGTCAACTGACCCGGGAGTAAGTCCCGTTTGTACACATCCACACTGCACACAAAAGCTTGATGTTAGCAGGTTTCAGTGGGTTTTTTGGCCAGTGTGAAAGGGGTATATAGTAAATATGAAGCTATAGCTAGCAGCTGGTTAACTTAGCTTATAGCCCAGAGACAGGAAACAGAGAGAAACAAGTAGTCTGGCTCAGTCTAAAGGTCACAAATTCCATTAACCAGCTCATCTATCGCTCACTAATTAAGATATTAACCTTTGGACAGAACCAGGTGAACCCTCCATTTCTTTATGGTGAGCTAAGCTAACTGGCTGCTGTAGCTTCATGTTGAACAGAAAGATATGAGACCTGTACCAATCCTTTTATCTGACTCTTCAGCAAAAACGATTTCCTAAAATTAACTTTGTATAGATGATGTAAATAGGTTTATTTGTGCATTTTAGCTTTAGGCCAAATTGTTTCCCACTGCCTTTACATCGTAACATTAAATGTAGTTCAAGCAGTTAATACTAATAGCCTATGCAAAGCAGACACTGACCACATAAGACTTAAAATAACTGCTGCCCTAACATGTTCCCTTTATTTTTCATCACTTTGGACTGATGGATAAATTTTCTGTGTGTGTTCTCACCACAAAAACTTTTAGCTAATGGTCAGGTTTTTGTAAGCTTGTGTCCATAAAGTATTTCTCTCTTGATAACTTGCAGCACAGGCAGACTGCAGGCTATTTCAGCATGAAGTGGAGGAGGAAATATCTGTGCTTCTTAAGTGCACTATCATTCTAAGGGCACATGCCACAAGTGAAGAATAACCATTTTCCAGAGACTATCAAAGGAACACTACATTCTGCTGATTCACTTGGGTCTACTTGTGAGGTGTAATGAGGACAGCAGGGAACTGAGAGAGAACAAAAAGACAGAAAAGATATTTGTGGAAAGTGTTTATATTAAGAGAACAAACAGGAGATAAAATGAATTAAACATGGTCAGGGCTTAGTGACATCACCTGGCCATTTATTCGGAAGCATCAGGAGTGCTTGGTCTAAAAGTGCTTAAAATGTTAACTTGATGTTCCTCAACTGTACACACACTACATGTGATGCAAATTCTCAAATTGTCCTCTATGTGCCCTTAAATTCTCTCAAATTCTTCTCAAATGCTAATTCCCGGGTGGTTAGATACCGGTACTTTGTCACAGCCCCTCGTATCTCATCCAGATGCACAAGGTTTGCTTTGACAACACAACATAGTTTACAAAGTGAGAAAGTCGCAAGAAGGGGTCTGGGTTGAGTGGAGGGTCACACACACAACTTTCACCACGGGACGCCTGAATTTGTGTTCTGTGTGAAACCAGACATCACCAATCTTTTCATAACTGTAACCAAAGTAAATTAGACTGTGTGCATCTGGATGAGACGTGAAAGGCTGTGACAAAAAGTCGGTACCATTGACTGTATATAAAGACAGACGACATGAGAGCTCTCCAAAAATGAAGCCAAAACATCTTGATCACCCCCTGGTGGTGCACCGCAGTAAAGGTTTTATATCTCGCCCCTCAATGTTTTTAGATAGGACAGAAAAATTCAAAGTACATGGAAAATAAATTTTTCCCAAAAATAGTTTCTGTCATTTTAGGTAGTTCTTATTTTTCTGATCAGTTTATTTTCAATTAGTTATTGGGTGCTATTAAAAAGTGGTGAAATATCATGATTGACAGCTGAACCTTGCTCACAATTGAGTCGAGTGTATGGGTGGAAACTCGATACCGCGGCTCTACTGCCCAATCACTAATGAGCAGACTCTGGCTCCAAATGACGTCACCAGCACAAGATGGCAGCGCTCGTATCCAGGATATTTTGGCTTCATTTTTGTACAGTGGGAGGAAGTGGAGACATGTCATCCATCTTTATTGATGTCAATGGTCGGTACATGACAACCTGGGATGAGAACGTGTTGACATTCGAAAAGATGGTGCAGTAGAAGGTGAAAAACAGTCACATTAAAGGAGCAATTTGTAAGATGTTGAGGTTTATTCCTGGGTCGTCAAATACTGACGCTTTGGGTTGGCAGGTCGGGCCGTCCACCAAACACAAGGTGTCAGTATTTGACGGCCCAGAAAACCTGTAGCGTTGGTATTTCACAACCTGGGAATGAAACTCAACAATCAACTGTTACACATTATACCATTAATCATTTAAATGCTCTAAGCTAGGCTGAAAATTCAGATTCTAAATATGTTTGGCAAGCGGTGTCCACCTGGGCAACTTGTCAACAGAAATGCTTTAGCTGTAGGAGCAGCAGCACGGTGATTTATTGGTGCACCAGACACCAAAATGTCATTCTCTAAACCACAAAAGAAAGATTGACCTGCAGCAGAGACAGTCTGAGAAGAGGACAGTTTAGTTCTTAAGCTGGCAGTGGCTGACTACAGAGAATTTAATGTTTTTCAATGCATAAAATGAGAACATGCCCTGATTTTCCAGTGTGCCGACTGGAAAGAATAACATGCAAAGTTAAACAATAAATACAGAAGTGCTAGATAGACGCCCAGACTTTTCTGAATGTGAACATCAAATAGAGTTTGTACAGGAAGAGCTGAAATGTGTGGGGGTTTTTTGGTTTTTAAAAAAAAAAAAAATGTATAAAACCTGTTCAACTTTACAGAATCTAAATTGAGCTGTCAGAGAAGTGGGAAGATATCTGCTTTTCTCTTTCTCTACTACTCCGTGAACTGAGATGATTCATAACTACAAACTGTTTAAAAGTCAAGGAAGTGGGTGTTTTGATGTTAGATTGGGTTATAGCGCAGCGGTGGTCAAAAATAATCCAGATCAAAGACCAAAGATGAAGATTTCCTTCTCTGTGAATCATCGCCGAGAAAGTGACGACAGCAACAGAGAAGAGCAGCGGAGTAGGATGTCGGTTAATTTGTGAACAGATCAGATGAAATCCGGCTGCCTAATTATTTTTCTTAGCCTTTGACAACATCTGCTGCCTCTTGCCTGTTTGTCACTGTCAGACTGGAAGGAGTCATATGCTGCAACGTGTGAAAAATTCAGGAGGCTGCATCACCCATGACTCAACAGTCTGAGACAGACTGTCTGTCCTGAGAGAATCTGATGCCAGACCAGCTGCTACAGACCAGACACACATAGTATAGGGGAGACCTGGGAGTTTTGTAACACTGGGTTAGTTGTAACACTGTCAGTTTGACCAATCAGGAAATAGCTGCAGTGACGTCATGAGTATAGCACATCTATGAAATAGGTGGTTGGGGTGGGGGTCGTAACAGTTCATGGTAAAACCATTGGCTTATGATGATAAAAACAGAGATTAAACCTGACATTTCAAAAGGGGCAAAAGAGGTAAAACAGTGCAAACAAACCCAAAAAGGGCCAATGACCAAGAGGACTGTGATATCTTCCATGACGAGAACTTCTGACGTGTGTATGAAACACTTTGCAAACTTAAGGCCAACAGAAGTGTGGGTCAAGTGTGTACAGTCAGTTCTGGGCCCACATAGCCTGCACCCCAGGGGCAGCCATCTACATTTGCAACAACAGTGACAGAAACTGAACCAGAATCTGACAAATTTAGGTTTCTCTCTCTCTCTCTCTCTCTCTCTCTCTCTCTCTCTCTCTCTCTCTCTCTCTCTCTCTGTTACTTTGTTCACTTTATTTAAAACTCTTTGTTCTTTACTGATCAATAAAGTTGTTTTTTTTTTACATCTATCCCTAGTGTTACAACTCACCCCAGTAGTGGGATAGGTTGTAAAAATGGAACTCTTTGTATTTGAAATGAACTCACATAGTCTGTGATTGTGTAGTAGCGGTCCAAGTGTGTTTGATTTGGAGTAGACAAATATGGGTTGTATGTTTCAAAGTTTGAGAGCCGCAGCATGAACAGCCATTGAGTTACAGATGCTCAAACAATAAAGTGTTACTTTCATCCCCCCTTTCGTCTCCCCTACCTCATTATTTATGAGGCAGTTAAGTCAAACTTTAGAGTATTTACTGCATTGATTCAGGTTTATTAACAACTTGGCTCTCATTTTCATAGATCTGGATATCATTTTTTATGACAACACAGCTTTTATATTAATTTATTTACACCTCTACAATGAAGCCAGAGTGAGCAGACAGGCAAGTCAGTGGTTCAGCCTGATTTCTTCATTTAGAAGTAAAACCGAATAGTGGGTGCACCTGAAATGTAACCTTTAACCTACGTAACTAACATACATAATAGTAACATGTGTTTGACCCATCCAATCACCCTGACCGCCTCGGAATTTTCTAGCTATTTATACACTGGAAAAGTGCCTCCAGAAATTACACTGGAGGGGTACCAACAATCCAAAAATGCATGATTATAGGTACAAGGAGGCTAATGTTGGCATACCCCAAAGTTGCTCATGTTGTAAAGTCTTAATAAAAAGAACTGAAAGCAAACTACAGTCCGAACTGATGCACACATTAAGATCTTGTTTTCTTAACTAGTACAACACTGGATCAGTTCATGGACATCTTACTGTATTAACGTGCATGTTAGTGGAACTGATAAACAAGCTACTGAATGTCTTTATTTCCAAATCTGAGCTGAGTTCTTGGTCTCACCAGTTGCTGACACGAAGTCAGCCTCTAACAGAGACCAGTGACACCGACATTAGGGAAAGAACGTAATTACTGTACTGCACATGTAGGACGGTTCATGTAGCATTGTTCCATTGTGTTGTTGGGAATCAGAATGGAAATGGAAGGACAAAGATTGGGATTGAAAACCAGTTAGAAGGAATTAAATGTCATTATCATCCAATATTATAAAAAATGCTGCTGTTATATTGGCTTATTTTTACAAATTGGAGCTTAACTATAATATAATAATAATAATATCATAATGAAATATAATAATTATCATAATAATTACCCTATTACAGACTGGGTTGTTGCAGGATAAAGATAGGAAGTAATTCAGGACTGAGCAAGAGGGGAGGAAAATTTCCTTAAAATGCCCCCAATCTACTACATTTTTCATGCAGCATATTGGAATTTGCATCTTTCTCTCAGTAGCTTGCTTACTTTGCCAACAAGTGCTGCCGAGGAACAAAAATTTAACCTTAGTTTAAACTCCCTGTGCTTGGTTTCAAGTTCAGTCTTGTTTACATAAGGTTCCTGAACCGGGTTGAGCTGCATAGAAAGCACTGAAAAACAAAATTTCTGAGCTGTCATGAGGAAAACGTTCCTAAAAATTCCTGGAAAAATGTTTGAAGAACTTGTACGAATTTCACATGACGTCATTTGTATTTAGTGATCAAGTCAGTGTTCAAGAATGCATGAAAAACCTCACTTCGCAGAGTTGAAACGCGCTGTGAAGTGTCACCCGTTTCCCCGGCCTCATCTATATTTAGACCTTCATTTAATCTGACTTGAATCTCATCATCGGCTGCGTGTCAGCAGCATCCCTCTCCCTGCAGTCAATTTTAATATGCATGTACCTTAATCTTTCATCCGTGTTCCATCTTGGCCTATTTGCTTTCATTTCATGCTAATTCCCTGAATAACAACTTGAGTTTTTAACATCTTGTATGGTGAAACAGAAGCAGGTCAACAAGTAGACTTTAAGATAGGAGTGTGTGCATATGGGCCTAAATGTTGAATATGCTAATATGAGCTTTGAGGCATTCAAAAGGGCAATGTGGTAAATGTGTGTCAGAATCATCTGGAGACACAGTTGTGCAACTCTAAAGCACAAGTTTGCATGCAGATAGACACTATAAATGCAAACACATGGTAACTGCCCTTTTCTTTGTTATGACATGTTTTTTTTTATCAGCAATAAACAAATGAAAAGAAAAAAGAATTTTTTTAAGTAATGATATCCTAATATGGAGATGCTGTAAGATTAGATGAATTTCTATGTTTAGTTTCTCATGCATCTTTAATGATGATGATAGAGCAAAATATAATAAGATACATAATCCGAATCTCTCTCTCTCTCTCACTCTCTCTCTCTCTCTCTCTCTCTCTCTTGGCAAAGTGTGCACATGGATCAGCCTCATATCCCGCCCTCAACACGCCCACATTCAACTCTAAATGGCCAATTTAAAGTGTATTATGAATGTTTATGCATAAAAGTGAGCCTGCTGATTGATGGTTTTTAATGGTGAGTCACAGCAATAACCAAGAGGAAGATGAAGGAAAAGGAGTTTCTCTGGCAAAGAAATCACAGTGCTTGTGGATGAGGTGGAGGTTAGAAAGCGCATGTTGTTAATTCTTCCATTGATGTAGTCCTCTAGCAGTGTGAGGACAAGGTGAGTCTGTGCATCAATCATTAGCATAGCATTATTATATCACCGCAGTATTTATATGTTTACAGCGATCAGACCGCTTCACACCTTTCCAAAATGATCGTGACAGTCAGTGGTGTCCCCCACCCTGGGATATCATTTGAAAAATCAAGATTGATCGATGAACACTATTTATTTATTCATTTAAGTTATGTTATGGTGAACTTGGCCTGCATGACTACGTCTATAAGGATATAGAGTGTAATGATTGTGCGAGAGCTGTAACTGGCTTTATTTCCAGACTCAGTCCATATGTGCAGGTGATGAAGATGTGTCAGTGAGGTGACTGCAGAAGACAGAGTGTGTGTGGCAGCCACCGTGTTCACTGCAGCGATTTACACACAAAAACTACAAGAAAACTCAAATCGTACTTGGCGCACAGTTCTCTTCTGTAATTCTTCAATACGATTTGATGTTATCTTGGATTTCTACACTGGCTGATGATAATTTCATCAGTTAGTTTCCGTACAGTCCGGCCCTCTCCTCTGCGCTCCAGGTGTGGGGACTGTGATGTTGAGTCAGCGCTGATGAAATATTAAGACTTTGGTTTAAGATTTCTTTTGATTATCTTTTCAAACTGAAATGTGCGTATGGAATAATTATGGCTCAAAAAGTGAGAGTACAATAACGCTGCTGGTTTGAATGTTTATGATAATGTGGATTTATAGGCCTAATTTACGTTTGATATTGAGTGAAATTAAACATATGAAAGGCATCATTTTACACTCTTGCTTCGATTCTCCACCTCACCATCTGTGTCGCTAATTTCCCCTGTCTCCAAAATGTCCGTACACATGGATCGGAGTTTACGTTCAGGTGTGCGCATTCTCCCGTCAAGTTTGTTTTTATAGATCACAGCATTTACGTGGAAAGCGGCATACGCCTGTTTCAGGCCCCTTTTCGTGCGTACGCGATGGTTATAAATGAGACACCAAAACTTTTCAGAAAAGCGCTGGTGTCATCACGGCCGCTACTTTTCGTGCAAAGAATTATAACTGGTAACCAAGAAAATGGAGACTTGTTGTGCCCGTGCCTGTCTATCCTGAGCTTTATCGTAACAGAGACGCTTTTCTGTCAGGAAAAAAACGCTATAACCCCTATAACAAACCACGTGACTCAGGATGTGAACGCTCTCCAAGTCCAAAATGTAGCACCTGCCTTCACTCAACAAAACATTACCTGGAATTAAGACAGCAACCTTGTTTCCTGTACCACAACATAATTGGGAAAGTTAGTTGGTTTTATAGTTTTTCCCAATTGTTTAAACATGTTTCCTGAAACTGTAGCTAAATTCCTCAAAATCTGCAGTCTATCTAAATACAAAACTCAAAGCAGTTTAACAATTTTCTCAAAACTCAACAAAGCTTTTGCAAACTGAAACCACATGTATATATAATATATCACATAAATTTTGCATTTGACACATTCATTGTATCAGAATACTGTATTCCAGTGAGCTCAGTTGGGCTAAACTCACATGCCAGCTTCCCAGAGACATTCTGTAAACTTATAGTTGATTTGAGAGATTGTTCGAGATTGAACAGGTGAGAAGTGAGCGAGACCAACTGTTAAAGGGTGGTGGCATTTTGAAGGTCAGTGTTTTCCAGGTGAACAAAGTGCACTAAATGATGTCATTTGTGTTTGGAGTTTAGCAAAAATGGGATTTAGAATTGAAAGCAGTGGACTAAAGTTAAGCAGTCTGGAGTTTTGTTTTACATACATGAACTTTGAGCTTTGAGAATTGGGTGCACAGTTCCAGTTTTTGTGTGTTTAAAATTGACAAAGGCTGTAAATAAATTGGATTTCTCCAAGACAAGGTTGAGCCAAGCAATATCACAGTGATTTGTGAAATTGTGACAACGTTTTATAGGATTTGTGTACATGGGCATTCCATTTCATTTGTCCATGTACATGAATACTATAGATTAAATGTCAACAGTATTTCACAAACTGCCGTGATCCTATGTTGTGACTGAGGCGGAGGAAATGGGACACATCAGACCAAACATGCACACATGCACCATGAGCTAATGTCAGGGTGAAGGTGGCCTCTGTATCATTTTTAGCTTCAGCTGCAAGTCGATGTGATGTTGCAGGAGGAAACGGGAAAATCACCAGTCAATCATGACCTTTCTTCCATTCTGGTACAAAACATTGATTTGACAGAGACACATGCAAGAAATCAGACCAAAAAACCCCCACTTTGTCACAAGCTGTGTGGGATGTTTCCTTTGAACCTTTTTTGTGTCAAGTTACAGGAGGAAAGAATTGGTGGACAGGTGTCTTCTTTGTTACACAAATGTGTTTTTCCATTCAACTCCTATATAAATGTGCAAATTCAACACCAGCAGGAGACTGTATATCTTCTGTTGCTACATTAAACAAAAGCCTTCGGATATGAAGCTGCTGCCTTGTGGTATCCTGTACTGGCAGCAATACCTTTATTTACAAAAAAAAGTGTGATAAGATAACTGGAAACATGAAGTTCAACTGGTTAGGATGTCACAACAGTGCTCCACATTTAGAAAATGTTCCGTTAAAAAGGCACTGCTTTCTTTGTTTATCCTGCCAATTGTTAATCCATAAACATGGGTAATATGTCAATTTTCCAATATGTCACATGTGCACTTGCACGTGTCTGGAATGTTTTTTTTAAGGAAACAACTTCTCAGTAGTATCTGATCTCATTCTAAACTCTAAATGTCTCTAAATTGTTTTAAATGGTTGTTGGGTTCATCAATGTTCATGGTCGATTTCCCATGAAGCAAAATATGTTTAAATCTTGTGATTACAGTGTCTATATCTCTGAACACTATCTTACATATTCCCTTGTTTTGGTGCAGAGTTGATACCTTGATTGTAGTGCACAGACTATTGTCTTCATTATGTAATTCCTTGTGTCCTTCAGGCTCACATAAACACGCATGCAAACGAGCCATCATTAGTGTTCAATTAGCCCACTCACATGTGATAGAATTTATGATGTAAATATGTAGAGCAAGCCTAAGGGCCACAAGGGATTTGTTTGTTTTTTTGTTTTGTTTTTTACTGTTCTTCATAAGTCGATTATTCTGAATACAGCTCTGTCTCCTAAAAATTACATTTATATATAACTAATTTGCAACAGCAAATACGTTTATAAGGGAAACTCAATCACTGCCTGGATAATGTTCAGAGATTTATTTGACTGAATTAAACACTACGTTTATGTGCCACGTTTTCACGGAATACTTCACTGATATGTTCTGTTTAAACATTTTCATGACATGCCATGTAAATCACAACATTTCCTCATAGAAAATGCAATTGGTCGGTATAAGCTTTCCCTTATTGACGTATTTGCTGTTTGCATATTAGTTATATATATATATGAAATGTCTTTTTGTCATGGCTGCTGTTCTGCACATTTACATTACAAAGTTATAGAGTTTTATTTACTTTAGAGTAAAACAATGATGTGTTGTTTTTTTTTAGCTTTTGCATGTGGTGAGGCCTAATTAAATCTGTGCATGCTGTGGTTGATGCATCTTTCCATTTTCAGAAATGTCTGTATTGTCAGGAGGGATTGGTAGGTTGGTACATTCATATTTACTTAATAGTGTACTCAGATAACTTATATAAGATGTTTCAATGTATGCATACATGCAATGACACAGAGTTACTACATTGAAACAGACAGGTATCAAAACCACACTAACCATCACATTTGCTACTGTTTGTTTTCAGGTAGCAGTGAGCAACTAAAGCTCTGAAACCGTTACTTTTATAGTGAATAGTTGTAATAATTAATATTATAAATGAATGTGAACAAAATGTGTTGTAAATGCGTTGTATCTCAGTGCCCTTTCAAAAGCGTTACAAATCCCTGGTGAAAAAATAACTTGTACGTTTATGATGTAATGCACTCTGTAAAGTTGAGGTACAAAAACTTAGGTTTAGGGGAAAATCATAGTTTAGGTAAAAGTAACGTTAGGGTGATTGCGGTTGTACAACAACTGTAGAACGACTGACAAATTTTAACACTGAAGACCGCTGTTCACATTCTGTTCCCTTCCAATGATGGTTTCCTCCAGTCATGTTGCCTAATCGGCAGTCATGTTTTGGTTTAAGTGTGTCAGGGTTTTGAGTTTGCAGTTTATATTCCGGTGTTTGTTACTTCATATGTTATTGTTTGAGTTTGAGTTGTTATTTCCTGTTTTATTTTGTACTCCTTTCTTTGTGTGCTTTACACTTCCTGACTTTGTTCTTTTCCCTCCACTGTGATTGTCTGCCCCACCCTAATTAGTTTCATCTGTGTCTTGTTAACTATCCCTTCCTTGTGTATTTAAGTCCATGTGCTCCCCTCGTTCTTTGCCGGTTCGTCGTTTTTTCCCTGTGTGCCGTCGTTCCTGCCTGTGTTCCTTGTGTCTTCTCTGTGCTCTCACAGATTTGCCTCTAGTAGGTTTTTTGGATTCAGCATGGTATTTTGGATTTTGCCCCATTTGGACTTTGTTTGCTTGGTTTCGACCCCCACCTGCCTCTACATCTCTTAAGCCTTATATTTTGTGTTTAATAAATATCATTGAACTGTTTAAGCTCTGCCTCTGGTGTCTGCATTTGGGCCCAACCCCATGTGAATAATTTTTGGCACGATTTTAGAAGATGTCATCACGATGATGATCTTTTCAGCATTTTGATTATTGAAATGACAAAAATTCGATTTGCAGAAAAAATGAAACTCTCTCTCTCTCTCTGCCTCCCTTTCTTACTCTTCCTTTATGTCTGTGGCTTGATCGCAGTGTTTGATCAGAGTTGTGTAGATAAACCTTTTCATCCGCTCTCCTCACAGCAGGAGTCAGATTCTATGTAGGAAACAAGTTATTTGTGTTGTATTTTTTAAACCTTTATTTTATAAAGTCTTTCATTTCCACCTTCAAAACGACACTGACTGGATACTTCCTTATATCTCTGATTCTACCCCCTCTCCCTGCTGCACCATAACACCCATGGATAAACATGGACACATACATTTGTGCACAGAATACAGTTGACATTAGTGATTCTGAAGAAGCAAGACAGATGAAAAGAGGTGTGCTGTATATAGATTTATGGAGATTCACTGAGATAGTGACCGTGAGTGAAATAGGCAATGAAAGTCAGTGGAGGCTGCAGGGAAACAGGAAGAGGAGAATTAGGAGGAAGTCATAAAAGCATGATAAGGGACTGGGAGTGTTTTAGGCGTGACATGTTTATTAATTTGATCTCATATGTAAAAATATTTCATTGCTCTTAATTTATTTCCAGCAAAATCATATCTTGTTGATATGATCTTATGTTTTTGTTGTATAAATGTATCATCCAAATGAGTGTTTTTGAGCAAGAGGTAATTAGAAGCCAACAGATTTGGCTATTGAAGTTTTTGTTTGACACATGTGCTTGTATATGAATTATGAATAGTTATTCCACATAACTCAAATCTTGTTGGCCAAACAAGAGGATATGATTTTTTATTATTTTTAAGATAGTATCTTAAGGAAGACAGCCTACCTAATAAACTTAATAATCTAATAATCATGAGTTAGGGTCTTTAAAGGCTTACTGATTGATACTATAAGCTTCTGCGGTTGTGTGGCAGCTCAGATTCTGATTGATATTGTCAGGAACTCCTCTCTATGTTTGTCCTGCAGTTTCTCATTTCCATCTGTAACAAAGAGGAATCGTACAACTGTAGGGAAAAGCTTAGCCCATAATATTAATATTAGGGTAAATATGGCGTTATTACACAAACAACAAATGTTTTGTCCACAACATAAATAACAGTTTAAGGGGCACATTATAACAGCAGCACAGTGAATTCCCTGGACAAAACATGCTTAGGTTGACTGATGATTCCTTTTGCTTTCAGGACCACCTGTTTTTCCCAGAGGGAGCACAAGGCTAATTGGTGGGCTCCAGTTATCTTGGAGCAGACTTTCACAGTGCCATTTAGGCTGTTCTTGTCTTTCACAGACAAACCATTAAACCAGCAGATAAATGAAGTAAATAGTATCACAGACACAAAAAGAGTTAAGCTTCTGCAGTAAGTGGAGTCTTTGCTGTCCTCGCTTAACAATCGCGTTTACAGCGAATTTGAGTTGAGAGTCGAACATTGTTCCTAGATATTTACTGTATATGTGTCAACAATTCCTATGTCCTCGACATGTATAATGCTTTCCACGACAGGCGTTAAGGGACTGAATGTAAAATTACAGAAGCCAATGCAACAACATGTAGACACATTTATTTTACTAAAACGACTGACAAAGGACCTAGGTTAAGGTTAAGTTCACATTAAAACTCACTGTTGTGGTCGTGTCAGGCCAAGTTTATTCATTGTTGCAAATTATTTAGCACAGTCCCAGATTTACAGGATTTTCTGGCATCAATGTGATAAAGCACCTTGATATATATATATATGTGTGTGTGTGTGTGTGTGTGTGTGTGTGTGTGTGTGTGTG
>JBBPCS010015420.1:0-20798 GCA_037974645.1 Hollardia meadi | reverse complement strand
ACATGCAGGGTTAGGACCAGCCCGTTCTCATGCCCAGCTCGGGTCAGGACCAGCCCGTTCTCATGCCCAGCTCGGGTTAGGACCAGCCCGTTCTCATGCCCAGCTCGGGTCAGGACCAGCCCGTTCTCATGCCCAGCTCGGGTTAGAACCAGCCCGTTCTCATGCCCAGCTCGCCAGATGGCGACATTTTTTCACGGCCCTTCGCATCCCATCAAGATGCACAAGGTACCCTTTGGTGTCAGGCAAAGACGCACAAAGGTTTAATGTGCCTGCAACCTAAAGCCTTCCACGTCAGTATCAGATGATTTAAAACGGATGACGTTGCGCGAGGGAGGGTCACACACACACGACGTTCACCCAGGAGACAGAGAGTTCACGTCCCATTTGAAAAGCGTTACCAGTCATTTCCTGAACCTAACCAAGTAGATTTTGTGCCTAAACTTAAGCAAAGTCATGCAGACTTTGTGCGACAGGATAAGACATGCAGGGCACGAGCATTTGTGCATCGGCAAGAGACGTTAAAGAGGAGGCTCAGCACATCAACCACGGATGCCAAAGGGTACCTTGCGCTTCTGGATAAGATGCGAAGGGCGCGTGATAAAACATCGGTATGTGACGATCTGGGAAGAGAACGGGTTGGGTTGGGACAGAAACACGGTCCACGTCTGTACATGAATGCAAATGACAACACCTGGCACAGCTGTCCACGGTAATCATACTCAACATGCGCTCTTATGCACCAGTGGAGGTGACAGACCTCTAGGCAGGGCTGCCTGTAAGGGGGGGAAAGGGACAGCCGCCCATGGAGGCCAGCAATAATCATGTTCATCCTAATATTAAGTAATGATAACCAAATTTTATTTTGAACCAAAATACTCCTGTTAAAACAACAAAAATAAACATTTTATTCATAGTTGCCTCTCCTGAAATGGTCTTTTTTTACAACGTATGCGACATCAAATGTCCACGAGCAGCCAATCGCATGATCTAAAAAGATTTTTACAGGCTGAAGAGACAAACCATAGCCAGGGGGTAACGTTACTAGCCAAGAGGTAGCTAGCATAAAGGAGCCACCGCTACCACTGATTAGGTATAAGTCCATTACATCAATAAATTTAAAGATGTGCTATGGCAAAGGAGAAACAAAGCCGTTCATACGTGTTAACCTGATTTAGAGCCAACAGATTAATTTGCTAAGAAATTTTGTTGAGAAAGCTAAAGTTACCAATGTTCATACGTATATATTAATAAGCCAACAGCAAGCTACAGCTCGGCAGTAAGGCCAACATCAAAAAATGTACATTGTAATTCAGTTGTGCTGCCGTCTGGCAATACAGAAGTATCTGCTGCTGTACCAAAAGACTGCAGTGCTGCTTCTTTCCTCTGTGAGAGTCCTCAATTCATCCTCAGCAACATGAATGTGACTTGGGGACAGGCATTAGGAATAACTACATAGAATTCTGGCTCACGCTCATTTGCTCATGTACATACAGTATGTTATAAAGAGGCATTAATGTTAAACTGAGATTGTTTCATAAAGCAGTTCAAAACTCCTTAAAAGCAACACATAGTCCCACAAACCAGTTAAACAGAACTAATAACTCTGGTGTGTGTGTGTGTGTGTGTGTGAGAGAGAGAGAGAGAGAGAGAGAGATTAATGATGACTCAACCATTCCACAATAGCCACATTCCGTTCCTTTTTCCAGAATTCCTCCTTGTCAGCAGGGGACAAGAAAAGAATTCATTAGGAGGTAAAGACAGATCTGGAAAATAAAGAAAAGAAATAAACTTGGAGAGGAGAAGAGAAAGGCGTGAGAGGTATGTGAGGAACATCACAGAGAATATGAATAATGTTAGGTTAAAAACTGTTGAGCACATTTGGGAGCTTTCCACAGATGTAATCATCAATACCAAACTACGATTCCTCACTTCTCTTTCTTTCCCTCCTGTCTTTTCTCTGGATATAAAACTACCCAACTCTTCTGACTTTAAAGGATAATTCATGATGCACGATTTCAAAATTCAACTTTATTGTTTACGGTTTTACCTCCAGGACTTATTGGTTGTGAACAATATTTTGAGACCCTCGCTCAAAACACATTAAGCACATCAAACTACCAATAATCTATTGTCTGAAACTTGGACAATTAATGGCCATTAATGAAAACTTAACACAAAAATCAGGCCAC
The DNA here is from genome assembly GCA_037974645.1 of Hollardia meadi. Taxonomy (NCBI): domain Eukaryota; kingdom Metazoa; phylum Chordata; class Actinopteri; order Tetraodontiformes; family Triacanthodidae; genus Hollardia; species Hollardia meadi. The sequence goes on along the minus strand of JBBPCS010015420.1, from coordinate 18,609 downwards.
TGCAATAGTTAACCTGGTACAGGGCAAACCTATCATCAAGGCTTGTGTCTTTACCCAGCCCCTTCTCATCCCCAGCCCGCATCTCATCCAGGCTCACAAGGGTTTAATGTACCTGCAATGCAAGTAAGTTTCAGACGACTTGAACAGATAACGTAGCGCACCGTACTTTCCAAAGTGAGAAAGCGCCAAGGGGGTGGAGGTAGGGGTTGAGTGGAGGATCACACACTTCATTTCCTGAATCTAACCACGTAGGTCTTTGTGCCTAAAACGTAACGAAAATAACGTAGACTAATCTGGATAAGATGCGAGGGGCACGTGACAAATCGTTGGTATCTGACGACCTGGGATGAGAATGCGTTGTCTTACCGCGGCCCGGATCGGAGCTGAGCTGCAGCTCTTTGCTGAATGCCATCCCCTCATCTTCCCCCTGCGTTTCCTGTCACTCCCCAGCTCTCTAAACAATGCAGAACTTTAAAAAAAAAACCTTTAAAAGTAAAAAAAATCCCCCTCAATAAAACGCTACTTTAAGTCCAGACAGAGGCAAGGGAGGTAAGAAGAATCAACACGTTAATTCCTAATTTGTAAAAAATGTTCAAAACATTTCTTAAGCCCGATTCAAAATCCCTCCATGTGTGTGTTAAAGAAAAAAAGATTCATCCTCTGTGCCTTTGTGTGTACTTTTCTATGTAAATATCTGTCTGAAGCTTGGTCACCTGTAAGGTTGACTGCAACTGCAAGGTCATCAAAAAATATCATTAAAAAAAAAAATCTTTAAAATGTGTTTTTGTAATAATTGATTTTGGTTTAAAGTCCTGAAAGTAAGTTCAAATCTCACCTACTAAATTAGTAGTGTGAACATCTAACACGTTAATTTAAGCTTTTATATCTCATCCTACAAACATCTTTAGAGGTCTGTAATGTAGATTTTGTCTTATTTTCCATGTTATATAAACACCTATGACTGATCCGTTACTGTTAGACTCAGTACAGTGTAGGCAGGAAGCAAAAGATACCTTTTCTCCTCTTTCATATGACAAAACACTAAACCAGTCTTCAAATAGTCAGTCCACCTCCTCCACCTCCTCAGAGGGCAGCTCACGTGCTTCTGACTATCTGCTCCTTCATCCTTTCTGTCCACATGTGTCGGAAACTCTGTTCTTTGTGACTTTCTCACTCTTCAAAACTCCAAACTCGGTCTGTCTATCCATCAGTTTGTCTGTCTGTCTGTCTCTTTGGTCACCTCTCCCTCATAAAATCTCTTCCTCTTTATGTTTCATTCTGCCTCAAAGTCTCTCCTCTCACTGGAGACAGTGCTGGTTCTTTCTTATTAAAAATGGGCATTTTTGTAATATAAAATGTGAACACTTCATCCCCTTTTTTAGAGAGATCTTGACAAATGACCTTATTTTCTCAACTGAAATCCGTTGCTGCTGTTTGAAATGCTGACCTCATAAGACTCACCTTATAATTCCTTTCATTAATTTATGTACATTTTTAACACATGAATAATCAATCATTGCATTACAGAGCACCAAAACAATACAAGTACTTTAATCCAAATGGAAATTATTAGCCGATCAATAGCCTCTCTGTCCTGTTTCCAGGCTTCAGACCTGATTTTCAGTGTGAGTCATTAATGGTAGGCCGAAAGACAATGCGGAAAAGTTGTTTCTGTTCTGCCTCCAGGGGCTTCACATCAAAGAGCCACATGAGGCATGCCTTACAGGATACAATGCAAGATCAACACTTGAAGTCCAACTGATATTAAGTTGCATCTTCTTTGCTGAAGCAGTGTTATCAAACTGACCTCCGTTGGGCGTCGGTCTGTCATCGGAGCCCGTTCTCATGCCCATGTCGTCAGATATCGACTTTTTGTCACGGCCCTTTGCGTCCCATCCAGACGCACAAGGTACACTTGGAGTCAGGCAAGGACGCACAAGTGTTTAACGTACCAGCAATGTAAAGCCGTCCGCGTCGGTATCAGATTACTCCAGCAGATGACTTAGCGAAACGTACTGTATTTTCAAAAGCGAGAAAGCGCCCAGGAGACCGGAGTCACCAGTCATTTCCTAAAACCTTTGTGCCTAAACTTTACCAAACGTCACTGTTGTTATCTGCCTAGACTTAAACCAAAGTAATGTAGACCTTGTGCGTTAGGATAGGACGTGCGGAGTTCGAGCCTTTGCGCATCGGTTTGAGAGGCTAAAGGGAAGGTTTAGTGCGTCGGCCACGGACGCCAAAGGGTACCTTGCACGTCTGGATATGACAAGAAGGGCGCATGACAAAACGTCGATATGTGACGAGCTGGGATGAGAAAGGGTTAGTCATCGGATTCTGTTTTCAGTCTTACTTGGGTCATGTTTGGAAAGTCCTTTTAACATTTAATCATCAGTGTTCACAGGGAGCTCCAACTCGGGCAGAGTTTAACATCTAGTTGCATGACGGGGGCCCGTGATGCACATTCAGTGCTAACGCTGTTGGCTACTTTACCTGACTGTTTGTACTGGAAATGTGTAAATATGGAAACAAATGGCATCTGCCTTCTGTTTCATGTGGACTTTAAGCAGTCAGCATCACAGGCAGGGCAGACCTTCACACAGACTCTGAGTAACAAACCACATTAGCTTTCCGGCTAAACTCATCCTGCACTTTAGCTTGTTGAGCGAGAGACCAAACAGGATGTTCACCCGATGAACAGTCAGGATCACCAGAGTTTAAGACTGTGATTTTTACGTCATAAATCGCAGCTCATGGTGGAGAATTGATTTCTTTGCATTTCTTTGAAAAGTTTTGGTTCACACTGCGGCGGGCCTATCCTGCTTTTCTACTGATTAATTGGATCGGGGAAAGGGTTTTAATTTTCCTGTCTCCTTTTTGGGTCACAGTGGAGGTAGAACTTTAAAGAGAATTTCAAAAAGCAATGTCTCTCCTCTCAGTCACACCTTTCAAAATAAATAAATTCCAAATTATGAGAGGGAGAGAAAAAATTTTTTCTTTGTATCAGCCCTTGGCCTATTTTTTTCACTTCCTGCTTGTGTGAAAAGATTGAGGAGAGAGGACAGTTAATTCAGACACTCACAAACATCATTAACAACAAGCTGCCTTTATGCCTTCATGAAAGATAAAATGAGACAACCGTTGTGTCAACTACGCAGGGTAAAGCACATTTAGATCCATAATTAATTGACACAGAGAATAAAATGTGCATATTTTATTTTTCAAGGTTTTTGCTGTTTTGTAGGCTTCTTAGTGTCTAGAATGATAAATTATGTGTAAGTCAAATTCAAATAAATTTTTCATTGTGACGGGATCAGCTTTTTTTTTGGTCAAGTGATGAAAGTGTTCCCTGAAAAGGATCCAGCAAAGAAGAAGTGAGCACTTTGTTCAGGCAGACTGACAGTTTTGCTGCCTCTGCAGCGGATGTGATTTGCAGGAATCTGAAGGTAGAAGTAAACTGAATCCTGTGAGAAGGCATTTTCAAAAGAGCATAGGATTGAATGATTTACATTCAGACATTTAGGTTAACACAAGTAATACCTCATTTGAGAGATTAGCTATATGACTGTCACTACATTTGCTGAAAAAGAAACAATGGATTTATTTTTTTATTCGTCTGGAAGGCTCCTGAAGGTTTTAACTACTCAGATATATTTTATCCAACATTGGCGGATTCCAGTAGGAAATATCTAACAAGCTCATTGCCTTTCAAGCTGTCCCCTTCTTTAACACTCTTCTGAATTATGCAACCCAACTGTACATTTCTGCAAACCAGGGATTATGTTGTTTAAATTTGATATGTTCGATATGTTTCAATTTGCTGTTGTGACAACTCTGTGCTTAAAGTCTGGTTAGGTTTAGGCCCAAAAAATCACTTGATGAGGGTTAAGAAAAGATCATGTTTTGCTTTAAAATACCTGGTTTTGTCAGCACAAACCCAAATAGCTGCTTCTAATTTCCAGGTCATCAGATATGGAAGCTTTGTCATGGCTCCTTACGTCTCATCCAGACACACAACCTTTTGGATTATGGCTCTCACACAGGGCTTTAACATACCTCCAATGTAAAGCCACCTGCGTAAGTATCAGATGATCTGAACCAGTCCGTAACGTGACGTAGTGGGGTGGAGGTCGGGGTTAAGTGAAGGGTCTCACACACACGACTTTTACCTTGGAGACCAACGTTTGTGTCCCATTTAAAACTCACCGGTCTTTTCCTAAACCTAACCAAAGTAACATAGACCTTTTGAATCTGGATAAGACGCAACAGGCTGTGATAAAGCTTCAGTACCCGATGATCTGGGATGAGAAGTGTTGGGCCCAGCATCTCATCCAAAATATGTGCTTTAGTCACTACAAACATGTCTGGAAACTCTCCCGGGATGTTGTTCAAATTGTCCGATTTTGGTGCCACAAATACGGCTACAAAATGTCCCAATGGTCGCTAAAATTAGTTTGTTTGGTTGGTCGAAGTGTTCTCAAACAGTCGTCTCTTGCTTGGCAGCCGTCGCACTGACGTGTGGCACCACCACCAACCCCTTCACCTCCTTACAAGGTTGTATACATGTATTATGAAACATGTTATCACACCTATGGTAGAAACGTACCAAACTTCCATATCAGATGGGTACAGTGCCAACATTTTATTGTGGCAACTGGACTGGAATTTTAAGGACTTTAAGGCAGAAGAGTCTAGAGGGTTCTTTTGTACAAAATCATGGGGCTGTAATGTGTAGCCCCGGGAGATGGAAGCTTAATAGAAACCAATGAAAACATTTTGTTTCCAAAGCAAATGTAGGCAGACTAATCCCTTCAGTGTTTGATCTGTTAGCCTGACAGCACAAAACAGGGAAAGACAAATAATCAAGGTTGCACCACGGCGTGACTCAAGTTTCAAATCTATGCAGACATTAACTCGGTTCGCACAGGATGTACCGACGTGTCTGCTGAACAGGTACATGGTGTATTCGTAGGGAAGAGGGGGAGAAGGTCAAGAGGGAATCTGAGCAATGCAGAGAGGAAGAAGAAGAACCAGGAGGCAAAGATGAAAGGGGTAACGGAAGGAAAGGAACAAGGGGAGCGAGTGTGTACCCCCTTGTGGTCCATGTTGAGTTTCTTTATTTACATTTCAGACAGGTCCCACATCAGTGTAACCGACCATCCTGCAGTCTGTTTTTGGGGAGGTATGCAGGGGTCTCGGTGGGTTTAAAGTTTCAACATGGAAGTCGAGCTACTCATTAATGAAACTGTGTCTGCACTTCGGTCCTCCACACTCCCCGATAATATCGTATCATCTCCCCCAAGATGATAATAGATGTTTTTTACTTCATCTATTATCATCTTCAAATCTATTTCTGCCTGTCTTCTCATTCGCTTCAGGCGCCCACCTCCCACCTTTGCTCCATCAAGCCCCATTTTCAGTGCGTCATGTCCTCATCCTCCTCCTCCATCCTTCTTCTCTCCTACCATCTTCCTCTCCCCCATATTTTTTCTCTGTTCGTCTTAGCTGCTCATTCATCCTCTAAAGCTTCCCTCTTTCAACATCTTCATTGTTCTGCCTCACCCTCTCCACCTCCTCTTCATCCTGCTCTCGTTCTTCCTGCATCCCCTCCTCCTCGCTCATGGTAAGCAGTGATCAAAGCATGAACATCCCACAGATGATGTGTCCTATGTTTCTGTTAGATTTTTGGGGTGAGGAAAGGGAAGGTTGGTATGAGACCTTGAGAAAATGTCCACCTACAACCACTGTTGTCATCAAATAGATAATGAAATTGTTCACAGAAGTAATAATGTAGACTTTGAACTGTGTGGCCCGAGCATTGACATAAATAAAGATGGCAGACGCATCTCCACAAAAATTTGGCCAAAATATCCTAGATCCAAGCGCTGCCATCTTGCGCTGGTGATGTCATTTGGAGCCAGAGTCAGCACAGTAATGATCGGGCGGTGGAGCCATGGTTCCCGCCAATACACCCGCCCACCCAATCGCAAGCAGGGCTCAGCTGTCAATCATGATGTTTCAGCCCCTTTTTATAGCATCAAATAACTAATTAACACCAAACTGATCAGAAAAATGAACACTTGAGCAAACATCAGCGTGATAAGAACTACCTAAAATGACAGAAACCATCTCTGAGAAAAGTGTACTTTGAGTTTTTAGTTTGGCCCATGTCCCATCTGCTAACATGGAGGGGGAGGAGTTTATGTTCAAGACTGCAGCCAGCCACCAGGGGGCCATCCAGATGTTTTGGCTTCACTTTTGGGGAGCTCTCATGTCCTCCTTCTTTATATACATCTTTTTTATGCTTGCGTAAAAAGAGACTTTGCTGTTTCATTGGATGGGGATAGGCATTTTAAGGAATTTCCATATTTGCGTACCGGTAATTGCATATTATTATGCGAGTACTTAAATATTGGTGAGGTTTGCAGTGTTTATGAGGCCAAAACTCCGGTGAGCAGGAGGAAAAGAGTAAGCAGCAAGTTGTCAGTGGCAGCCAGGTTAAGGTTTGTCTGCAGCTTCTCAAGGCCAAAGTGAAGCTTCCGTGTGTTGTTTCCCAACTACTGGAGAGGTGAAGGGAGTTAGTCCCGAAGCAAGAATCGACTTCGCCCGGGAGGAAGAGAAACGTCTCCTCTGCTCCCCAACTATGGGTCTGGAAACTGTAGCGTTTTGGGTGCAGGTGGGCAGAGTTTCCCATCATGACCTGACACAATGTGTTTAGGGGCATAAGCTATGAAGTAAATTGTGTTCTGAATGGCCACAGATGTTATCTGGTACACTGTTCTTACTGTTGCTGTTCTTTACACTAGTTCTACAATATTAATTGTAGCTTACAGTTGCTGTTGTGAAAAAGGCATTTTTGAATCATGAGGGAAGTTAAGTGTACGGTTAGTAACCTCCCACCAGTGTAACCGTAGCGTGCAGGTAGAATGTCATGAAATAACTTGTCACTAAGACATAGCATTATGTGGGAATTTATTCCGTCTCTTGATTTCTTGCCGCACTCGACCACAGCTGTATGTATTTATATATATATACACAAGTATTACTCATCCCTAGTATGGGACTTTTTTTGTACTGTTTTACACCACTTCCATCAAAAAGGCTTCCACTAAAGCCTTTTCCTGTCATAGAAGAGCAATTAGTTCAATGCATAGCTCTGTACACAAATACATAGTGAAGGCAGAGGTATTGCAGAAGTATTGCGCCAGGCCTTCTCTTGCATACAGTGTCAGTAGAGTTGGAGTAGAGCAGCTTCACCCAGGGGATCCACCCGCAACAACATAAAGCTACATGCAAAAGGCCCTCTTAAAGTACAGAATATTTTTTTTAAGCTAAACCATTATTTAGTTACTGGTTTGAATTGGCCTTCATAGTTATGTTTTCGTAACCTGTTGGTGTCCATCAGTCACCAATGTGGGAAACTCAGCTCATTCACTCCTTTGGATCCTTGTTTCTCTCACACAAACAGCAGCTTGTTTCTGTCACGTTGGAGGACAATGCATTGACTTGGATTAAGTCCCCCGAAGTCTTGACCTTGACCTGAAAACTGAAGAAAACCATTGCAGTTGGAAACCGCTGCCAAAAAAAACCCAAAAACCTAACTTGTTACTCTTGAGATTTTTAAGCTCCTGCCTGCTCGCAGGCCTATAGGCAGTAAAATGTGGTAACAGAACCCCAGACTTGTAAATCATGTCTTGATTGAAGGCTTGCTAAGAATGGGATGTGACGCACACACATGCGCACCCTTAAACACAGACTCTTCTTGTCCGTTCCTCTTTTCTCTGTCCATTCTTACTTTTTTAATCCATATGTTTCAGATTTTCTCTCTCCTGATGTCTGTCGTTATCTTTGATATCATCTTTACTGTCCATTCTGCTCCTATAGTCCTTCCCCTCTGATCCTTTGGTGTCCTTTACCCTCCTGTATCCCCGTTAATGCATCTGTTTTCCTCCACATAAAGCACCAACAATTTGTTTACCAGTCCAGACCATCTTGGCCAGGTCACTCCAAGATCAGGATGAGGTGGACGTCAGACTATTTTGTATTTGTCGAGTCAAATGCTCCCAAAAGACAGTCTGAGCTTGTTTTCAAAGTCCAAATCATCTGTTTACAAGACTAAGATCTGATCTCGTCAACGGCCAACAAGAAAACACAGTTTCTGTTTATTATTAACTGTCATGTGCATTCACATGTGTGCATTTTTAGGAGGAATAAATTCCATAAAAAGTCGTAGTTTTTGACACATGGAAATTTGATATTTATAGAATATCAACTTCTAAAGTAAAACTAGTCAACTCTTTGAGAGGATTAGAATATAACGTCTATTTACAGCAACTTTCATAATGAAAAACTATTTGTCTACTATATAAACTATTTTGCATGAACTTATCAGTTTTATAATTGTACAATAATTTTGAACAGGCACATTTGTGGTCTGTTTGAAATCAGAACTGAATGCCTGTTGCGCCTTGCAAGACCACAATGAGCATTTGTCAGCCGGCTTTTTAAGGGGAAAACCAGATTGAGAGTTCGTGTCTAAAGTGCTGTTTCTTAAGTGCTTCTGCAACCTGTTAGAAAGTCTTATGTGATACACATTCAAGCATGAAAAATGCTTTTTGGCCAATGTTTCAACTTTAAAAAGTATTTATATTTTAGGTCTGAATTCCACTCAAAACCACAGTTTGCATGTAAAAAATATGCCCAGGTTGAAGAACTTCAACATGTAGCCGTGATGTTTGTGAAGAGATGTAAATTCACGACTGTAGGATCTCCCTCCATCTCGGCATTGTTGCCCAATATTAGTACTTATCTTAAAAGAAAAAAAATTAGCCTGAGCAGGATAACATTTGATTAGCAGTTAGCATCTCTATATGAGAAACAAGGGTGGTGATAGCAGACAGTTTACTGAGGGGAAAAACAGATTTGTGAAAAGATGATCACTGTTTCTCCCTTGGGTGATGGAGAGAATCTGAGAAGTAAGAGGAGAGAAGGAGCTTTCTTCCTTCATTTTCCACCAGTGAGTGGCTCTTGAGGGACGTGCCTAATCCCTAACTGCTCCAAGTGGAACCATTCAGAGGCAACGGTATAATACTGTGGCTGTGCTCGGTAGCTCCCAGGTGTGAAAAATGTGTAACTGAGTGATTCTGAAGGAGTTGCTGAAAAAGAAGCACATGAACTCGGCTCATCTTCTCCGGGCGAAGAGATGTTAAAAAAAAAATGAAGACATATACACACACACTTCCCTTCTCTCACTCACAAGTGTCAAGAGTCTCTTCTCACTTTAACTGAAGCCTTCTCTCTCACACATCCAACAGACGCACTGTCTCCCTTTGTTCAGTCCTGCTACACCAGCTTCTCCACTATTTCGACTCGAGGCTTCTCTAACCCTAACAATTGCAATCACGCTAAGCGGTCACGCAAAGCTGGTTATCGACTCGATAGGTCGACCCAGAAAGAGGCGGTGTTTGCTGCATATGACCAACCGCAAACATGACGAGTCTGCTGGCACTATAGCAGCATAGCAGAGCAATTAGAGGAATAGAAAGAAGTTAAACACATACTCCAGGCTAACAGCAACACGGTTGCAGCTACCAAATGCAGGAAGCACAATCACAGACTGTGTGAATGCGTAAATGAATAAATCACTGCCCCGTCATTAGGGCACGAGTAGCTACATCTTTTAAATTTGTGTATATATTCTGTTAAATTAATGAGTTACTTAGATGTAGCTACTCTTATGTTGTGTTTTACAGTTTTAGGACTTGCACTTTCAGCTGCAATGCGACAGTGTTGCAGAAGTGCAACAAGTAAAGGCTTCAGCGCTTCGGTCAGTGTCTGTTAGGATGATATTGGTAGGCTATACAAAGCTCAATGAAGTGATTTTGACAGGAAATTAATTTAAATGAAGAAGACGGGAGGGGGCCCGGGGCAGTACACCTGTCACGACCTGCGCACCTGAACTCCGGGGTCTGAATGATCCAGAGGATTGATTGGTCAGTAGGTGGCTTTTATCTGGAACATACCCTTGTTCCTGAGCAGGTTAGCTGTGCAGCACAAGTTACCATGGCGATGTACCCAGGTAAAAAGTGAACCAGCTTCATAACACTGAAAACCCAGAGTTAACCCTGAAGTTGCCACAAATCCTGCTTTGTAGTACGGGCCTCTGGTTTTGTCACCACAAACCCTCCAGATGTGTCGTCCAAAATATCCACTTCAATCTTCACAAAGGCGGCTACAGAATGTCCCAGCAGACACTAAAATGAGTCTGTTTGTTGGTTGGTCGATGTGGTTTTGAAGAGTGGTCAGCCGTCACTCTAAGGTTTCATGCGACCGCCGACCCCTCCGCCTCCCGACAAGGAAATTATGTCACAGATCATAGACGTGTACTATGAAACATGTTATCACGCGTATTTTAGAAACGTTAATACAATATGGATGAAATGTACAAAGCCAACATATCTGTGGTTTGCAGAAACGTACAGTTTATTGTGTTGACTGGGCTGAATGATGAGCTGTGCAGGCGGAGGTGGCAGAAAGAAAAAACTAATCTAACGAGAGAAAACGAGAGTAACACTGTGAGAAGGAATGTTTAGGAACAACAAAGTGAGCCAGGGAAGCACTGCTGTTATAGCCAAAAATGATTTTTTTTCCCCCATTTATTTCTCTCTGTTGATCTGTGAGCACTGTTCCTGTCTGATGAATAAAACAGAAATAACATTCTGCCAAAAATGTGGATGAATTAATAAATTAAAAACCAAAAACACCTGAAAGATCACTGAATGAATCATCCTAAATCCATCAAGGACATGAAAACTAGCAGAAAATGCCTTCTGCCCAGCCACACAAACGGTGCAGTATCCATCCATATTGGCCCATTTTACACCTCTGCCAGCACAAACAATAGTCTCCCTTAATCGCAGCAAGACGAAGTGTTTTCACACCTGTAGATCTGTTCATTTGGTTCGGGTCTAGGTTTGTTTGTTTTTTTAAAAAAAGATATGATGTTGCATTTTAGTGCTGGTCTGTTCATTTTCTTTAGAAAGGAACCCAGAGGAGTAAACATCAAGTTCTACAGACCGACAGGTAACTCGTTGATTGGACAGTTTGGGAAATTGTCGACCTGCTTCATCAGGAGTCACGTGAAACTGGTTGATTGTAGGCATTGTTAATATTATTAGACAGAATGAAAAGGAGGCGTCTTGTACAGTAATGATTCGGGGCTTTGTACTGCAGGATTGCTGTTTAATGGACAACTGAACTGACAAAGTAAACAGAGCACCACAATCTGACTCGAGCAGCTGCCAACGATGTCACCGAAGAGACATCTCTCTTTAGCTCCTGTCTCTTTAAGGCCCCCCCTCCTGAAAAGCCCAGTCTGCTCTGATTGGTCAGCTGTTCCACTCTATTATGACTATTCAATCGCTTAGTCTGTTTCGGAAATGTCCCGTCCCTTACCATAACCGGATTTCAGTTACCAGAGGCTACCCGAGCAGCTGAAAACACCCCTGTAGCTACGGCAACAATGGCGTCGGTTGTACAAGGGAATTTGCTCTCGCAGTGAAAAACACAGAATCTCTTGACATTCCCATACGTTACCCAAGAGCGTGCCAGACTAGCTGTAAGGCGTGCATTATGCAAAGTGTGACATAGTGATGTAACAAAGTCACAGAAGTAAAGGCTAAACTACTGATGAGGCGTTTCAGGCACTTCAGGGTCAGTGTTTTCTGTGGGAGTAAGGAGCTCTCTTTGCATTGGACTTTGGGCTTTTCAACTCGGCAGACCTTGTACGTGCACTGAAAGATATGTAACACACTAAAGGTAATGGAAAACCCCAAAATGCATAATTTGTGCTTGATATTCTCTTATTTTACAACCAAAAACCTTCTTTTCATTACACGCACACACGCCTTTCATCACTCTTGTGCTCTTCTCGCCAAGGCTCTCGGTCTTTACATCGCTGGTCGCTCTAACCAAAATATTGACGTTCGTTAGTCAGATGCATGTCAAAGGAAGCCAAAGGATTAGATTCAGATGGCGGATGGGAAGCCAGAGGGCTGCTAATGAAATCTGGACCGCAGAACCGAGGCTGAGGGATCTGAGGGAGGGAGGTGTGGTGAGACATGCAAAGCTCATGCAGGGCGATGCGCGCACGCGCGCACACACATACATGAAAGAATCCACAGGCGAACACACATGTTTAAGGACCCGTTCATATATCCACACAAAAGGATTGGTATATCCACATGCACATTATGATAATTTCCCGGACACATGCAGGGCCACAGTGGTAACACACACACACAGGCAGAGTGAGGCAGAAGACCGCGAGGCTGTGTTGAGGTTAGGCTTCGTTTCATCTCTGGCTGAGGCCTAAATCTCCTCAGACAGGGGCCTCGCGTTGACACATTCCCCCGGCAGCCAAGCTCTCACCCTGGCATGTGTGAAGCTCTGAAGTTGTGGTCGACTCTGGGCTTTTTCTTGCGTTTTACAATTTTTTTTCCCATCCTTTTTTTTTTTAATCCTCTTTTCTCCATTAAAAGGCCTCTTTTTTTCTGTCAAAGCTTTTCATCTGCGTGTCTCTGGTGTGTCTCATTGTGTGTCTTTACGCACGTTGCTGTATGTACAGTATCCGAGCGTGTGCGTGCGCGTGCATCTCTTTATGTGTGTCTAACATTTCTCCCTCTCTCTCTCTCTCTCTCTCATTGTTCTTCTGTGTTCTCTTAGTCTCTTATTCGTCCCTTAACACACAACAGGATATTGAACTGTGGTGCTGGCTTAGAGAGCAGGCAAACTGATATTCATCTGGGATAAATATAGAAAACAGACACTTTCTCAGAGTCCAAACTATGAAAGTTTATGAAAGCAAGAGGCCTTGAAGCAGATGGGCTTTGATTGTGACGGCTGATAGCACCGTGCTGTTGTGTTTTGTTCAGAGCTTCATGATCTGATTTTAAATATAAGACACCCTGTGTGCTGTAGTTTTTGTAAAGATTCAGATTATGTTTTAGTTTCTAAGACACAATGTCGTTGGTGTAGCTTATTAGTTATTTGTGAACAATGAACTCCTTTCTCGGATTTAAGGAATAACAGAATTACCCGCGCCGCGGGTGTATGCCTCCACACATCCATCAAGTTGCAATTCCCATCCATGTCTGTCCAGACTCATATAATATATGTAGTGACTGATAGAGAGCTTGGTCACATCACAGTCACCTGAAGCTCCATATCAGCAGAACCTCAAAATGCCCCTGAGCCAAATCTCACTGAGCTACATGGGACGTGCCTGGAAAAATACGATCATGAGGGGGTTTACTTAGTCTGAAACAATGTTTGGGAGGATTTTATGGGTCAGAGAACATCCACATGAATACCAGGACCCAGAGTTTTCCACTAGAACATTGAACTGTAGCCATGATCAGTGTCATTCACTTCATCTGTCGGCGGTTTTAATGTTGTGGCTGATCGGTGTAAAGTTTATTAACAACAGTCATATTACAGTACACCAATAGTGTTAGACAGTTTACTGAGGCGTTTTCCACGTAGGCATGTGGAGCCACACCGCCAAATATAACTTACTGCAAACGGGAATCTAAGTTTCTTTGCAGCGCCCCGACTTAATACTCACTAAACACCATCTTTGTACAGTCTGAGCACTGAGAAAAAAAGATCTTCACAATTTCTTCTTCAGATTAGTTATCAATGCAAGATAATGAGATGAAAATGAATTTTGCGGTGATTGCCTTGCTATCTAAAATATGCTAATGCAATCATCCTTATCCAATTATTTCATTCGTGAAATCAATGTACCCTTATTTATCCAACATTATGCTGCTAATGGCTACTGCATATGCATAGAGTGTTTTATATTCCGACATGATTCTTCCAGCTATTGTACGCTGTGTTTTACTGTATGTCCTCCGACTGTGACTGGGAGTGTTGACACTGTGGCACGCCAATATTTACCGAGCCCTCTTCCTGCTTTGTGCATCTGGATGTGTTTTTCCAATTCTAATTGGAATTTTAATTGCAATAAGGATTAGGGCTGAGTGTTATGGATAATTGAGGCTGACTAACAGAGCACACGGCGGGCGACACACACTGGACTAATCTTGTTCCCTGTTTTGCTTCGACTTCAATGGGCCTCCTTCGTGGAGACATATTCAGCATTTAGGGCTAATAAGAGGTTTTAATCTTTTAAGGATGGAGATTGTGGAGAGGCTCCTCGTCAGATTCCTGCTTCAAAATACGACCGTGCCTTGAGTTCCCTTCTGAAACGCAGGAATAATTAGAAGTGTGGAGGATACTATGGAGGACTGGAAAGGCAAAATCGATGAAACAGAGTCACAAGTTCAACGTTAAAGGCGGTCTCATCCTGCGAATCAGGGTTTTGTTTAGGAGAAAAATGTTAAGTTACCCTTCATTTGGCACAGCAAACTAAAACCAAATGCTTTTCTTTCTGTCTCCCTCTGTGTTATTGGAGGATGTTGTTATTGCTCTGTTGTTTGAACACTTGCATCATTAAGTGATATCTGTGAACATAGTTTAACCAAATAGGGGAATACTCAGCCAACATACTAATAATAGAGGATGACAGCAGATGTGGTGTCAAAAGTGAAAAGTCTTGTCATTACATTCACCTCGGTCATTTTGTAATTCATGGAATGTGGAATAAGATTCACTCAGTTTTCATCGCAGTGTTTGTTTGCTGGCAAAGAATTTTGGCAAAGTTTCCTTCTTCCTGCCGTGAGGGGGGAAAAAAACAGTGACCCAGGAGCAATGACACAGAAATGAAATACTCAATTCAGCTGCAGTCACACAATCTTTGTGAATTTTGTCTGTGATTGCACAGTTAGGTGAAAACGTAAAAGACATGTTCACTTCCAACGCAGTATCACAGCAGTCCCTGAAACAGTGACAAAATGTAATCACTAGGATGCATGTACACAAATCCTAAAGATTAAATGTTGTCAATGTTTGATGTACTGATTATTTATTAACATATAACGGAAATCATGAACTTTTCCTAACCTTGACCAAAGTGCTTTTGTTGTCAAAACCGAACCACAAAGGGGATTTGAACCCTGGATTCTGGTCTTTTTCAGCGCGCCATCTGTTGATTTAATCCTTCCATGAGGTAACGAAAAGTATATTTACTTGTGATACAGTCTATATACTGGACCTTAAGATGGGCTCAGACTACAGGAGTTTCAGACCAATTTAACCCCGATTCGCCCCTCCCGACAATCGGAGGAGAAATCTGTACCTCAGTCGGTGCCGATGCTCGGCCCAGATTATCTGGTAATCTGAGAGGATTACAGATCCAGTGTTAAACCTCCCGAACCGCCCCGATTAATATCAAACATGTTTGACATGACATCTGCTGACAGCGCTGACAGGCAACAGTAAACATTCTAGCCTGTGAGGCTAACGTTAGCTAGCATGCTAGCTATCTGAATCTCGGCTCCATTCCTGCTGAAGAATAGACGACCCGTCTTGACCACATCTCCCGACAATTTTCTCCTCCAGACTCATTTATCTTCCGTTCGTTCCTCACTGTAAAGCGTTACTACGGCAACTTGTTGCACCACGTCAGCCTCCATTTTGTTCACATCTACTTCCCCAGGAGATCGGGTGAGAGAGATCACGCGAGGTGTTGCGTCGCTTCCTCTGATGATGATCGTAATAAATATCCTGTAGTGTGTGTGTGATGCATCATTATTTTCACAACTTGCAGTCTGAGCATGTTTGAGATTAGAGAGAAGACAATCTGTGGAGGTTCTCTTTATGTGTGATGCAACCAGATTTCAAACTCTGTTAGGTAACAGCTGATTGGCAACAGATGCCTCATTTATGCTTGACCATCAGTGGCTCATTCATCTGCTGCTTGGCTACCAGCTGACTAGAAACATCCAATCAAATTCATGCAGTACATTGTGTACACAGCAGCCACTACAACTTCATTTCTGTGCACCAGCACCACCCCATCCTGCCCCCTTATACCCCTTTTGGTAATGTTGACTTTACTAAGATCTATTCAAGGTGGAATGAGTTTGCCCTGCAGAATGTGTGTAACCATTTGCTATAAAGGGTCGATTCCGACGATAAAAAGCTGTATTTATGTTAAATATTTATGTTAAATACAGTTAAATGCTGCCAACCCACATATTTTGGCACCGATAGTCGAAACACTGATGAAGTGATCTACTGCAAGACATCTATTTGAAACAAAGAGAATAAACATATCGCATAAACAAAACATTCTGCAGTCATCAAGTTTAGTCACTTTAGAAACGGTGTCACCTCCTCTGTTCTTCCTGAAATCGACATGACCAGGTAGTCAGCATGATCGTGATTGAGCTGTTGATTTTGCTTCAATAAATAGACTCTGAGTCACAAATGTGACAGTGACGAACAAAACAACACAGCAGCTGAATCAGTTTTTAACGACATCGTCACCATGAGCTCATCTTCAAGATTATTTAAAGGCATTGCAGAAATGTCACTGTCGCCCGAAAAGCCAATTTAGAAAATGTGCCATATCCCGTCTCACTGTGAGGTGACAAATCTTTATTTTAAAAATTGATGTATAACATCAGTTAATGACCCAGTTGACATAATTTCATTAGTTAATAATGGCATTGCTGCAGCTGCGATATGTCAGGTTTTATGGCCGCAGGTCTTTGGAGGAAAACTGTGCCTGCCTTCTCTTTGATTGGCAGTAATCACCTTAGTCATCAAAAGGATTAGTGTAGATGAAATGTTCTGTCAGGAATATCAGTGGTTTTGAGGCATAATTAACCACAACTTCAGCATTTCTGCCACTCAAGTCAAGTTCTCAAAAGTACTTACATCAAAGCTGTCTGCCCTGTTAGTGCCTTCCTAATTTAAAAGACACTGTGGTGTCTGATACGCTGCCAAAGTCCACATCAGTGTCATAGGATATATTTTTTTATGTCTTACATGTGGATTTCACCTTACTGAGAAGCCTATGACGGTGCTGAATTGCTGGCAGTCTTTAGACACTCTGTATTGTGATGTGTTTGAGTGCTGCAGTCGGGGGAGAGGCGACTTGATTGCACGTAAACCCTCTTATAATGATAATGATAATGGAGTATGAGGGTTGGCATCAAATAATGTCGGATGAAGTGATGGTTTAAAAAATGTGCAGGGTGAAAGCAATCAAGAAAAGTCCTTAATCCAGTTAGTGTTTGACAGCCTGGTGATTAGACTGTTTTCGCACTACATGTGGCCATCAGAAGACACATGTCGACACTCTTCACGGCAAAACAGAATGCCTCCATGGGAGCCAGCTGATTCCCTTCTATGCATCCAATTGGCAATTCTCATACAGGGCGCACTATTGAAGCTGCTTTGACCTGCCTACTCTTCCTGCTTCCTCTGCAAGCCGCTTTGCAACCACATCCACCCCAGCTCCTCCTCTTCATGCTGTGTCTGACTTAATCAATGTCATTTCTGCGTAGCTTCCTGCCTTAGCCTTTCCATGTAGGTACATGGAAGGGCAGGGAGGTGTGCTCTCCCCCAGAACAGTCATACTGCTGAATATAACTTACTAAAAATGGTGGGCCTAATCTAAGTTTCTCAGACTACAGTGGATGTGACTGAACTATAAAACATGTTGCATCAGAAAATACGTTCACATGACTAAAAGAAGGCCACTTAATGAACTCACCCTATAGATGAGAACTTGTCTGTACAGGCTCAGTTAAGCCCTTTACCTTCATATTCCAGTTGTGAAAACGATTGTGCATCATGTTCTTGTATCTTCTATCTTTGTGAGGATCTGAGGTTTAGACCTTGAGAGTGAGGACATTTTTGGAAAGTGAGGACTCTTGCTTTTTGCTTCTTCAAAGGTCTGTTTGAGGGTTAAGGTCCTAGACTTCAAACTATGACGCTCTAATTACTCCTCTTGTGTCAGTTTTGCATGGGCAACAGTCCTCCATTAAGTTAGCAATTATAGATATGCAGCTTCCGGGTAGACTTTCAAAATAAAGCTTGAATGACATGAGTTTTGGACTGTTGTTAATGTGAAAAGGTTGCACTCTGGTTAGGTTTAGGAAATCGAATCATTCTTTGGGTTAAAATAAGTACACTAACTCATGAAACTAATATATGTTACATAACTTGGATAACTTACATTTGGTCAGACACGGGTCACTGGCCATGCTGTCATATATCGTACACAGGCTCATTGGTTTCAGGGTTCATGTTAAAACTGCTTTTCACAATAAGATTGGGGGTTACAGGCTCGTTTAATGAGGTTCCTCGGGTACAAGAACGGATCAACCAGATTTGGCTTTAGAGTGAGGGTAACCCTAACCCCTTAACAGACCATAACCTGTTCACACACATCTCGTCAACACGTCACCTCACATCTAACCAAAAGGCTGGACCTGACAAGGTTAGCCATGTTTTACTGTAAGGGGTTAAGACCCGGGTTTAGTTAAGGTCCTCACAAATATAGAAAAACTAACATGTAAATGCCCCAGGTCCAAATCTGATTAAGCTACATGGGACGTGCCTGAAAAATTCCGATCCATGGAGTGCTGTTGGCATGAGGGGGTTTACTTTGTCTGAAACAATGTTTGGGTGGGT
>JBBPCS010015407.1:0-27528 GCA_037974645.1 Hollardia meadi | reverse complement strand
TGTGTGTGTGTGTGTGTGTGTGTGTGTGTGTGTGTGTGTGTGTGTGTGTGTGTGTGTGTGTGCGTATGTGTGTGTGTTAGAGCACCCACTGACAGCACATCTGCTCAGCTGAAAAAGGCTCGTCTAGGGAACATCTTGAAACTAACAGCAGAGTTGATTGTTTTGTTGAGGTTTCACTGAATACTGCTCGCAGATACAAGAGATGTGTGACTGAACCATGTGTGTGTGTGTGTGTGTACTAAGCGTGGGTTGGTCTGTCTGTGTGAGTGTTTATGAGAGCGTAGTTATTGTGCGTCTTGTCCTTGGAAAGCCTACAGGAGTGACAATCTTTTTAAAAAATCTTGTCCCTGTAATTTGACAGCTTTGTTTTACTCCATGCTGCAGCTTTCTCTTGTTCCTTCTCTTGTTCCTTGCCCATGCACCCTCACTACCTCACAGTTATTCCATCAGGGTCTCCTGTAGTTTCTCCAACATCCACCTTTTACACATTTCTCAGAGCAGAAGGACATTTATGGCTGAGAAAGAAATACCGAGGATTTAAAGTCCATCTGCAGGTTTTTTAAAATTATTATTACTATTGGGGCTTTCAATTCTGCATCAACTTGAGTTGGTGAACACTATAAAGCATTCACATTACTGTGCAAACTGTTATGTTGAGCATTTGAAAGTAGTGTTTTATGCTACTCTTTACTTCCACTGGAAATATTGTACTTTCCATTCCACTACATTTATTTTACAGAGATATTTTCTAGTGTAATTTTAGAAAATATGATCCATTGTTATAGGATGAACTATCCACTATAAACTTGTTAGAGGTATTAGCATAATGAATGAAATAGACTGACATACTTTTACTTAAATACAATTTAAAATGCAGAACTGAAACAGGACATTTCTTATACTGTTGTATTTCTATAGCTTCACCTAAGATCTTAATACTACTACCTGTACAACAAGACAAGAGTCATTTCATCCTGTAATTGTCAGCCTTTGAATGCCAGCTGACGGCAGCAGAAAGGCATCAGAAATTAACTGGCAAAAGACGACAGCTCGGGCAAAACTGATCCCTAATTTCACCTCCACAAAAGACTGGTTCTGAAAACAGTTCAGGCATAAAAAAAAGAAGCCGCGCATAAGCTGAATTTGTGATTCATGTGTAATTGCAATGGCCAGACTCAGAGTTTGTTCATAAAATTTGGAAAGGAAGCCTGGTGGGGGATTAACAATGTGAGCACTCCAGTGAGAGTAAGAATGGTGATTAGGAAACAGTTATAGGTGCTTTTATAAAAAGAAATGCAGAATGTACACCTCAACACCATAACATAAGTTGTGCCAGAGACTCTGTCGATAACTTACAGTTCATTTTTAACATCAGAGAAACAACAAAGGATTTGACAAAGGTACTCATGTACACAGGCTATACTTAAATTCAACCTAAAGTCTGTCTTTTATCCGTTTCTCTTCAAAAATAAGATATACAGCATTCCCTGACAGACTATATTCCCTCACAGTCACCGTGAGCTGTTATGATTGAGAGATGTGTTCTCAGCTTTAAAGATTGGGTTTCCACTCCTACGCAATGCTTTATTTATTGACTGAAAGGCTGAGATGGATACAGAGTCAAGGAGAAAGTGATTTAAATTTAAAGATTCTCCGCAACTCATCCGCGTTGGAAAAGCAGTGCATGAATCTAATCAGGGCTTCTTGTGATGGAACATGTGAAAACATACCTGACACCATTACATTCCTCCACTGGGAGGACAATTTGATCCCACTGTAGCAGGAAACCTGAACACACAATCTCCAGCAAACAAAAAAAAGGGTTGCCTCTGATCTTTGTAATAAGTTGACCAGTCTGGAAAAGAGAGCCACACGCTGAATCATCACTCAGCAAGGTGAAACTCAGGTGAGTGCTCTTCCTGTTTTAATGGTGGGCTGAGACAGAGTGCTTGTCTGCAGCAATATGGAGAGCAGATAAATCATTGCAGACAACCCTGTCGTGGCTTGGCACAAATGAGACGTTATGAGCACTTCAACCAGATGGCTGTCTGGCTATTGTCCTTTTTTTGTCCTGTTGCCTGGCTGGACACACCTGCAGTCACAGACTATTTTAATTGTACCCGCAAACATGGCTGCATATATGCGCCCACAGTCTGGTCACAGAAATAGTCAAGAGGACTATTTCAAGGTTGAGTGCAGTTTTGAAAAAGTGGAGAAAAAAAAGAAAAAAAAAGTCAGTGAAGCAGCACTGGAGTTCAGGTTCATATCTGCAGTCAGCTCACTGTGGAGCGTCTCCCTGTCGATCGAATAAAAACTGCTCGCTGATCAGGTTTCATATTTAATGTAATTTCTCAGTTGGATGATAATATTAACCAGGCCCTTCGGGGGCCCACTGTGACATGTCTGTCTGCTCTGAGAGACAGACAGGTGGCGGTCATATTTCAGTAAAAAAAAAAAAAACTTCTTAAAGAAAACAGTTGAGGGATTATTCAGCATAATCAGGAATTTGAATTTTTGTATGCTTTGAGCACCACAAACTACATGTCATTCAGTTCTCTTTATGGGGGTGTTACAATAAGATTCAGTAAGATCTCAAAACCTTGAAGGGAAACTATGTATAGCAGGATAACAGTCATCATGAGTGAGAAAGTTTAAAGTTAGAATCCTTAAAACTTTTTTCAAAAACGAACCCATTTCAGTATAGTTTATGGTTCACATTTACCCATTCAATTTAGTTTTCATTCCCACAAGGGATTAAAATTGCCAGCGTTGCTGTTTGTAATTTCCTCTCCTTGATATCAGCCTCCTCTGTTTATTCTCCCACATATATCACAGGGAGCCTGTTATTGTGAAGCAGTCCCCAGGAAATCCAATATATTTGTCACAGAGGTTCACTCTGGCCACAATCATTCACAAAAGAAGCCTATAAATCAAGTCACAAATCAACAATCATTTTCAGCATTTTTTTCAAACTGGACCTGTTTTACAAATTGCAGGGAGTGACACCTCCAACTCCTCAGCAACTCCTTTTACTTTGGAAAACAACTTGGGCCGTGTGGGACATGAAATCAGATTGTGGTTGCTCAAGTGCACGACTTCTTTTTTAAACAAATGTGAACTTGTTTGGCTGCATTGTAAAAAGTTACACCAGTAGCTCCTGTGTTAGCTGCTCAACAAGTCTTCCAGACACCTGAGACCTGTAGAATAAACTGTGATTGTTGCTACACAGCTTTACAGAAAAAAAACAGCAGTAAATACACTGGCAACAAGCACTCTACAAGCACTAAAAACAGAATGGAGGGGTTTCCCTGTAGCTCACCTGGTTAGAGTTAGAGTCCCTCTTCCCCCTTTCCTGTCAACACTTCAGCTGTTCTACAATGCACAAAAAGGCCCAAACATAATAATAATTTTTTTTTAAAAAAGGTAATTTAAAGATAATCAATATGGCGGACATCTGAATTTCAGCATCATGAAGAGTTGCCATGTTAGATTAAACTGCCTTGAGGTGAGGCGCTCTCCCCCTCCTTCCCTCGTATACATATTAACACATACAAATTAATACACCTACAAACAACTCATCGCTATGTAATCGACACAATCTAACTGTTTGCACAGTCAACACCACTGCACTCGTTGTTCTGCTTTGTTTAGAACGAGCACGATGCACTGCCGTGTTTCATGTGTGTGCGCGTGCGTTTGTTCATTACCCACAACGCCTTTTTGTCGTGACACTGCTTGAAGCACAGTGTTTAATTTTAGAGGGAGATAGAGACATAGAGAGGACACAGACGCTGCTCATCCATGGATGAAAATGCAGTGAAGAGGAGATACAGTATGTGTAGTAATTGATGCATTTACAGCAGCAGCCATCACTCCATTTAAAGCATTACAGGAAGTGCTTTTTGCAATGATTTGGCAAGTGTGCATGTACTCAGACACTGAGAGGCACATTTACTATCACTGTAGCTCAACAGTCATCGACATTTAAGGCAGTGCTAACACAAATAAACAACTTTTATTTAGTTTGACGTTCAAGTCACAACAATAAATTTAACAGGCGCTGTTCATATTCATATGAATAATTGCTCAAATGAGTGATAATGTGAAAAGGGTTGCTTATAGTCACTAACCAAGAGGTAATTATCACCTGAGACTGTAGTTCCTCTCAACCCTATGGATGATTTTAGCATATTTCAGCTTTCAGCCACAACTGTTTTCATTCATTCTCAGTGCTCTTCTTCACGGATTAGCGTAACCGATGGCTCAGCAGTAAGAGGAACATATTAGGCTCTATTTTTTGTGTTAAATAGGTGCAGATACATGGCACAAGCGTTCTTGCTGATCGTGGACACACAGGCATTGGCTGGCACAGTACGGTGCAATCTGAAGAAGTGGCTGGAACAAGATGAATACTTGAGGTACATTGTTAGTAGGAGGGAATGTATCAGCAGGTGGAGCTGGGACAATGCTACAACGCCTGATGACATCAGCTCCATGTTTAGAAACAGCAGACAGTCTCATAATGGGCCTTGTGGGGAGTCCAGTTGGCTTTGCATCAGCCCACAGCACAAGTAGAGAACTGCAAATACGCATCCAACAGACAATGCCGCTTTTTAAATTGGATGCTTCAGGTGATACTGAAGTTCCTGCATTCATTCTAAAAGAATAGGAACAGTCAGGTGACTATTACAACAAAGTGACCTATAACAAAATAAAATGAGTTTCCATACCTTTTGACTGTTGCATATTTGGTAATTTGGTCAAGTTTATCATCTTTGGGTACTCATATGCTCACAATAATGCCACAATTAAAAGCACATGTATTTCATATATAATAACATAATTGCATACAACATTCATGGAAATGATTCTGATGTGATTTTTGGAAAGGTAAATGTGTGCTTCTCCCCCTCCATAAAGATTGCTCAATGCGCTTTCACAGAAGTGGTTTGATGCAGTGGAAACACAAGCTTATTTGGCACAAGCAAGATCATTTGGAGGTGCAGCACAAAACAGCCAAACGGAACAAAATTACCAAAATGACAAGAGACATTGCTCAATCATTTGATCACCAGGCTTGCACCTGCACAAAATTGGTGCCCACTGTGTCCTTAGTGCTGCAATTTAGCGTTATTACCTCTGTTATCTTTGTGTCCTTTTTTCATTTCTCACTCTTATCTTAGAGAATCATCTGAAACAAACAAAACAATAATAACACTCAAATATCCTGTGCTGCTGAGTCCAACATTAATCCGTTGTTAAAATAAAATATAATCGATATTCTCCAGTGCCACTCATACCTCGAGCTAACAAAAACTATAGCGATGAAAGCTTTGGCAATTTACTGCTCCATTGCGCAGAATGCTATCAATCTTACGTTCCTGGGTATTGGCAGTAGGGCAGACCGTTAACTAGCCTGGTCACTTTCCAGTCGATACCTCAATTACTGTTTTCCAGCAGTGACATTGAGGCCCGTTAAAATGTGAGTGAAAACCTTTTCCGACCGAAACCTCCCCAACCAGAGGGGTCTCTGGAAATACACTAGTTTCAGGGTACAGAGCACAGTTTTAATATGGACGTCATGTCGGCAACAAGCTTTCAAAGCAGGCGTACATTAGCATAATATTCAATGCGAAAGTGAGTTTAATTAAGAAGTTTAATTAAAAAGTGTTTATGTAGTGGAAGTGGAAACACTGATGAAGTTAGAAGGCCTTGAATCAGCTGCAGGCAAGATACTGAAAAACAACTTTTTTTTGGTGAGTCAGTCGTTATCCTGTTAACATGTGATACTCCCGAGGAAGATAATCGTCATACCTAATGTTTCATACTTGATACAAGGATTAGATACTTACACTGTTACACTGTTATGTCTACCAGCTGAGACGAGCTGCATTTTTCTTTTCCTTTGTTTAAACCTTTGTTTGTTTGTCCTTTGTTTATGCTAGTATATCCATAGTTAAATTAAGCACTGTAAGACTGGTATGTGTAAGGAAACAGGTAATATTGTTGCAGTACTGTTGGGACTGGGATTATTTAAGTGTTGGTGCCCCTTGGCCTCGTAGAGGTTTGATTTAGCAATGTGGTGCTCATATTACAGTAATCCAAGAGCCCTCTCTGTAGCACTAAGCACAGGTACACAGGCAAAATTCACCCTCAACTACCATTAGTGTTGTATTAACTGCACAGTATTGCTGCCGTGCTCAGAGTTAATTTAAGTTTTCCGGGGCTCGGGCAGAGTCTGTGCTTAGTTAATGTGGCAACTGTCTCCCAAATGAAATTTACATGACTAAACAGCCTGTCCTGTATTTTTAAAATGTACTGATAGATTATTCCTTGAGGCGACAGATTTCCTATCATCACCTTATGAGATACTCCTGTCTAAAATGAAAAAAATAAAATCTAAAAAGACTCTATAATCCTTTCTGTAAATGTTTCACAAAGTATTTTTTTTATATGTATTTGTTCAGAGAACACCTCATCATCCAGTTCAGGTCATTTGTTATTAATGAATGTCATTTATTCATTCCACAGAAATCACAAGAATTACAGACCTGGGGATAATAGCAACAGGCAATATGCACTCCATTTTATTGGGTACACCGAGCTAAAACGAATGCAGTCTAATATAATAGTTCTGCAATAAATCCATAATGCTCAGTTTTTGTTGAAACTGTTTCAGAGAGGTTTGATGTAACTGTGTGGCCATTTTAGAGGATGTAGTTTGTGGTGCAGCTGAACTGTACTGTTCTGCTGAACAGAAACTGCTCTTTTATGAATGTCGTTGTAATTTTGTAAATTCTGTGTTATCAAATGTAGAAACAGAAGCGGAAAGGTCCTTTGATTTAGTGTACTGTGAATGCATTGCAGGTCATCTGTGTAGAACAGCAGCTACTATTAGTAAAAAAAAACCCAGCACCACAGGGTATCTGCAGCCCTGCAGCAATTCATACTGTATCAGTTCAGTGAAACACTGGCTCCATATCAAACCAAGCATCATAGCTTAATATAGACTATATAGCCCAATCAGAGAGAGAGAGAGAGAGAGAGAGAGAGAGAGAGAGAGAGAGAGAGAGAGAGAGAGACAAGAAGGTATTAACAGTGAGAAAAACCATGAAAGAGCTGCTTTACAATAGCTAATGGATTAATCAGTTTAGTCTGTTGAACTGGTGAGAGATGGGAAGTAACTTGAATTGGGGTTAATAGAGATTAAACCCGGACTACACGTTCCCATCTATCACTATCAACACACAAACACAAATATGCACATACATCATAAGTCATTATAAGGAGGCTTACATTCAGAAATAGGATCAATATTCGTCACTTCGAACCGAAGTTGACGCGATGTGGTTGAACGCTGAAATGTGTAACTGTACACACAGTGACGCGCAGCTGTGACCAATCAACAAGCTAATCTGCATCTCTCCCTATGGTCGTAGAGTCATGATAAATGTGCCAGTTTGTGTTTACAACACTCTGCACAACACACACGGCTAATTAATGATTTCTCATTAGGCTAGGTGGAATGCAACTGTCAGTATTTGTGGGGGGGGGGCTTGTCACTGAAGTAGTAACTCCTGCTAGGACTCTCTGTACATGTGCAAATAAAAAGTGACTGGTCTAACAGAGGAGACAGTGGCAGATTGTAACCTCTGTGTGAGAAACAGTCCTGACTGGAAAAACAGCATCAATCGTTTGTTCAAACATGTTTACAAGAGAACAAACTTGTTGTGGTTCTGCTAATTGTCCTCTTTCAGAAGCAACTTTGGAAGCAGCATGACGTTATGGTGCTAAGTGAGTTTGGGCGGACTGTGGTTTGCATCCAATCTCCTACCAACAGTTCAAATTACCTAAATCTAAAAAAACAATTATTATTTTCAATTATTGCCAGTTATTTTCACATTTAACTGATTAATCATTTAGTCTATGACATCACAATTTCCTAGAGCCCAAAGCGAGGTCTTAAAATTGCTTCTTTTGTCCAATGAACACTTCAAAACCCAGACTCTGCATTTACTATCATGAATGATGAAGAAAAACTGCAGATACATCAGAAACAATCCAGGGTCCTCCTGATCCATTGTGCAGGGACAGTTAAGCACTTTTACACCATAATTAGCATGTACTATATGCAGGTTTTAAATGCTACTAAACCCACTAAAAACAGGCAAATGACTCCTTTCTCATTGCCAACAGAAGAGTTTGCTTTTCTGTTTGTTTGTTTGTTCTGGTCTGTCATGTTCAACCTCGAGAGCACACTGGAAAACAGGGCACAGTAGAGAGCAGCATGGAGGCCAGTGACAAACTTACATGTGGTTACTTTTTTATATCTGTTAGTGACTGAATGCTGTTGGAGCGCCGCTTGAACAGAGACGGATGGAAAACTATTTACGCGCCGTTGTCCTTAACTTTAACGTCCTAGCATTGCACAGAAAAAGGGAAAATTAGCTGGAGCTAATAAATACCCGTGACTACTACTGGGATTTTTGTCCAGTGTAAAAGAAATATAAGTGACACACTATTTGTTGTATATCAGCCTCTGAGCTAAGATCCAAAAGACTCACTGGGGTTGTTCAGCTCTGCATGTATGCACAGCGCATGCCTGAACACACAAAGCCCCTTAATGTGGTTACCTTCTTTCATTGTTCTGTGTAATAGCGTGCGACATAATGGCAACACCAAGGACCTCTGCTTCTTTGTGGTTCAGAGCAATTTATTAGCTGCATCTTGCACCCACCATTGTCATTGTGTGGGTGTAAATGTGTGTGTTTCAGGGATAGAGTGAAAGAGTTTAAAATGAGACCCACACAATGAAATGTTTCATGTGCCCCTCCCTCCTCCCTCTGAAAATCTGCTTATGGAGAAAGACTAAAAACAGAGCTTTAATGTTCAGTTCAGGCTTGCAGTGTGGGATGAAAGAGAGGTTTAGGATTGACACATGGGATCACATTGTGCGCGCATGCATTGCACTTTTAATTAGGTTTTGTCTACGGTAAGTTACATGGTGGTGTGTGCAGGGGGTTAGAACACAGGATGCATACTAGAGAGGGCATGACAATTTCTTTACACCCAAACTACAGAAAAAATCACAGCTCTAGTAAAATTGAAAGTCAAAATCTCAAGAAAGAGACTTTCTACTGAATGTAAAAACTAATTTTAAGTTTCCATTCAAACTTTGGAGGGCATCATCATCCAACGATTCCTGGAGCATCGTCCTACCGCCGGATGAAATTATTTGGATTATTTGGACATTTGATTTCTATGGTTAGATCTCACTCATTCATCATCTTTTCAACATATTTTTTATGTACATATTATAAGAAAAAAGTGGCTGCTAATATCACCATCAGGTCAGACTTTGAGGCAAAGTAGCATGGAGAATTAAAAACAAAACACTTGCACAAAACAGGATGATAAAGATAATAATAAACTATAATAAGATCAATTATTTAATTAGAGCTCTTTTCAAGCAAGAGGCACAAAGTGATTTCCAGTGTTCAGAAAATCTGTTCTGCAAACAGTTTTTAAAGGTTCCCTGTGGAGTTTTTAACCTTTTACAGCATCATGGAGCTGCTTTTCTATGAGGGCACACAAGCATGCAGTTGATGATGGTTTCACACCTGATCAAGAAGACTGCATGAAAGTAAACATAAAAGATTCTGGATTTAAAGAAATGAAATTGCATTCAATACATTTGTTGGACCTGAAGCTTACACACAACGCTTTTCGCTCAGTAACACTGAATGTCAACATAACTTTCAGATGAGATATAAAAGCCAAGACAGTGCCAGATGACCTTCAGCAAAGTGGGAAGTTGTTCCACAGCCAAGAAACCAGTACAGCAAAAAAAATCTAGAATGTGATTTCAGGTTTAATGCCGCAGCATTTAGAACTTAAATTGGCAGACCAGAGGGATCCGTGGGGCCTCGTAGGACAATAAGCAATCAGTTATATGCTCCGGCACCAGACCATGCAAGGCCTCGTATGTGATTAACAGTGGTGTAAAACTAATTCTGAAAGACATTGACAGTCAGGGCAATAAGGCCAAGATTGGGGTGATGAGTGAGAGAAATGCCTCATCATGACTCAAATGCAGTGTAGCTGTCACGATCACTCACCTCCTCCAATAGGCACAAAGACTATATGTAATACTGGAACAGGGTGCACAACCATGTTTACGAATCCACCCATTTTAATGACTTCTGTTCTAATAACCTCTACTTAAATGTGGCTGTGTCCTTTTCTAAAACATCTTTCCAAACGAGCGGTTACAAGCTGTTCTAAATCTAATTTTAGAGTTTCGACATACATTTGTCAGTACTAACAGCGTTATTACTCACATCGGTAATTTGTGTCCTAAAGACAGAATGCTAGCCCGTACAGGACATATAATACACATTTCTTTCAACATTTTTTTTTTCGTGTACTAACCTGCATCTCTCTGTGTTTGAGGATCGCCACTCATCTCTCAGTCTCTCTGCTCGCCTGCCAGAAACTCCCCAGCCTCCACGTTATCCCTGCCAGCCTCGCAATCCCGTCATTCCCTCCACACTCCCGTCCAGCCACGCTCCTCCATCATCCTCCCTCTCACCAGTTGCTGCCCCTGGATCAGCCATCAGCCCTTCATCGATATTCCATTTTTTGATAAAAACTCTGTCCCTGTCTGTGTTCTACTGTTGGATCGGACCTGTGTTTGTAACTTGCACGACAACAAACAACTAAAAATACAAAATAAACAACATAAGAAGGCAATAGCCTTACAAGGATCTCAGTGCACAATTAAAGTATAGTTATGTTCACTGTGGGGCCACCAGTATTGCCGTTTGCTATACAGACAGATTAGTATAGAGAATATTTGATTAGTGTAGCAATAGATACAAAAGGTATTTATTCATTCACAAAAGGTTCGTTATACAAAAGGTATCAAACATGTAGGATAGTAATTGTTGAGCCTTTTGTAGCTGAACAAGCCACAGGCAGTAGCTGCCCCGCTGACACTCACTGGCCTTACTGTAGCTTTACATTAAAGATCTGTTGTACTCCCATTACTCAGTCAACACGGTGTCGATCCAGTCACACACTAATGAACCTGAGCTCTAATTTATCAGGATATTCAGGCTCACCTGTGCATACACAAAAAAACAGTCGAGGGAACAGCTGTACCCGGCTGTACTGATTGGTACACACGTACAGTGGAAAGATTGAACGTTGATGAACCTCTCACTTTCTGTCTTCTCCGCACTTTCACAATCTCATCCTCCTGTCAGTCTGTGTGTGTGTGTGTGTGTGTGTGTGTGTGTGTGTGTGTGTGTGTGTAAGAGAGTGTGAGATCACTGAGCCATGACATGGCTGAGTGCAGCAGCCCTGGGGCAGTCATGCGCCATGGTGCTCCGTCGGACAACGGGGACACGTGTCTCAGAGCTTATAGGTTGCCATTAGCCAGAGCTAACCTGTGTGTCTCTCTCTCTCTCTAACCCTCTGTCTCTTACACAAACGCACACGCACACACACATTTAGTAAATACAACATGTCCCTGCTGTTATAATGTCCTTTCAACACAACCTAACACCTCGTGACACCACAGAAAGGAGGGGAAGCCTCTTCCTACCCTCCCCTCATTTTGTTTTTCTCCTGGCCTCTGCACATTGGTTATCCTCACCTCAGTCTTCTCTACTCCCTCTCCTAAAGGCTGAAATGTAATTATTTTCATTGCATACATATTGGCCACGACATAAGGCTGCAGCGTGATGCTAAATATTCTTTCACTTCTGTTTAGAAGCCGGGCCTTCAACAGATAAATTGAATTTTCTCGCTCCAGCATCTACATTATTTCCTCAAGGTGTTGTTTGTAACTTATGAGAAATCATCTTACACTAACAAAGCGGAGGATTACATCTATCTCATGCCAAAGCAAAACAGTTACACTTTCATTTAAACTATGCACAGACTAGACTAACAATACAGATTTGTCAAAAAATCACGCCTTTGTGTGGTAATATTTGAATTTTGCCAATATAGGAGAAAAACCTCTGATGGTGCCATTTTCCCACATTATGTTTTTCACAGACCAAGGACTGTTTTTATTTGTTTGCATTTCATCCCCAAGAAAATCAGTAAATAACTGTAATATTTTTATTTTTATGGTGCTTTTCATTCTTGAAGCTGCAGAGAACCAAATTTATTTCAACTAACACCCTTTTGAAACATTAAACTGACAAAACTATTTGGATAACCATCAGCTTGAATCAAAAACTACCCTCACCCCATAAAAAATGCCCAAGTCTCTTAATGTCTCTGCTTCAACTTTCAATTTGGCTCATTTGCAGCGCTTTGTTTCTAATGTTAATTAATTTCATTTACATGTGCATGAGATTGATCTTGAGCTTTATAATCTTAATTAGAAAAATATTTTAATTGTGGAGATTTTGATCCTGTCACATAAACTTCATCAACAGATGAGTTTGACAAACTGTCTTGTTACTAAAAATGTTACTTTTGCAATCAAGTTTTCTCGGCCATGTTGTCTGAAAACTTTATTCGTGACTTATAATTAACTAGCAATCTAACCTCTATGTATGACAAACTGTTGATGGGATGCTACCTCATATGACGCTACTTATTAGGTTGTGTAGAGTATTCCATTAACCTCTGTGAAATGCACACTAATCAAGTCATGTAAGTGTCCCAGGGGATCAAACAAGATTGGTTATCCCTGACCTCTGCTGTCTGTGGGACAAGCTCTTTTAATTGCCTTGTAAATCACCAGTTTTATTGAAGTCTGACAACCTGAAACCTGTTTTAAGAATTCTGTAAGTAAATGAGAAGTAATAGATAAAACAAGAATCTCTATTTGTCGCATACAATCATACTCATGTATAATGTGGGTTCTCTGCTTTAACCGATCCCTGAGGAGCAGTGGGGAGCCATCGTATACTTGTGATTCATTTTGATCATAAAAAAATAATAATGTCTAAACATGAAGTTGGTTATTTTCCTGCTGGTTATGTAGGGCTGTTGCAGTTATTGCAGCAAACCCTTTGGTGAACTTTGCATGAGCTTTATGAGCAATTTGTTAGAAATCATCAATTAAAGGTATGAGAAATCGACTAATCCTTGCAGCTCTACAATAGTTACAGCTCATAAGACAAAAAGGAAGAACATTATTTAGAACCAGACCTGGTCAACTGCAACAAAAACATATAAAAGGAAATGGTATGGAGTGTGGCGAGATTGTCCTTTTCTAGCAACACATGAGGAGTAGAGATGTGAAGATGAATGTGGATGGATCTTCTTCAATCTGCACATCATGCTCCAAAAACAGCACATTGCCCTGAAAAAAAGCAATAAGCTCCCCAAAAATTACTGGCCGTTATAAAATTGCCAGAACAAGATGTTTAGAAACATAATATGCTGCCAAGATGATTTTCTCCACTGGGCTGCCTGTTGTCTCTTTCAATCTTCATTATAGCTCTTTATCACAGGCAAATGCACGGTGTAACGGTGGGTAACACTAGGTTGAAAAGAATACGGATGGGATTGATGATTAGAAAATGACAAACCAAGCAGGTTGAGTAGAGAAGCTCGTGGGAGACGATATATTGTATAAGGCACAGTGTCAGGGTCTTTTCTTGTGGACAAAAGTCAAAGAGGTGAAATGTGAATCATTGATCGGGCAGGACCTTGTCTGACCCCCGAGGACCTCCTCACACCTCTCTTGTCCATGATAAACTGCTTGCTATTGCACTCCAGAGGGCTAAACTAGGAGGAGGATTAAACCCAACCTCCACAGCAGCTGCACCACCTGTGAGGAGGAAGCTGCAAGCAGATGATGTGGCCAATCAAGCCTCATCACCACTGCCTTCAGAGTTCTGTCAGTTCTTGAGGATTCCTGTGGCGTTGCAGGACGTTAGCCTCTATTTCACCACAGCGTCCTCTCTGCCCTTTGGTCTTTCTACATCATACAGTAAGTCGAGCAAATACATGCACAGCACAGTATACAGTAAAACCTCAGTGTGGGTGTTTGAGGTGTGCTCAGGAAGGAGGATATTTACTGGTCACGACTCAAAGGCAACACACACACACACACACACACACACACACACACACACACACACACACACACACACACACACACACACACACACTAAGCCACTTCAGAAAAGTGCTAGCTTAGACACGTCATGTGACTTTCCCTGAGGAGTGTGAAATGAAACATGTGAATGGTGGATGTATATGCAGCCTTCAGCATAACAGCACACACAGTCAGCCAGTGTGAACCCACCCACACAAGCCCACACATACAGTGCATGCACATATGGAAACCCACACACTTGTCTACAGAGAAAAGAAAGCAGCACCAACAGTTAGTTTTGGGGTTCAAGAAAACATCTTTTACTCGTCCCAATTGCTTTAAGGTAGCAGTAATTATTCAGTTAGACCATAGCTTAGGTGTAATTAATTAAACTGATTTATAGCTGTTGCAGGAGACGCTGAAACAATGACTGTCAATAAGAAAAATGACTGAAAAGTAGCAGGAGAACAAAAAGGGTTGAGTTGTGATGGCTTATATATTATATTTGACTTATATAGTCTTTTTAATGTCACCTCCTCAAATTCACCTCTTCTGGAATTAACCATCACCTCATTACAAATAATTGAGAACATAAAGTTGGAGTTTCTTTTGATTAATCCGAAAAGCAGATTCAGGTTACAACATCATGTATCATCATGTTACAGTATGTGTTTGTATGTGTGTACTGTGTGTTTATACAGAGAGTCAACAGTACGTTATTTTCCTTCTTCGCCGTTGCAGTAGTGTCTCTCAGAATGACAGTTTGACACTTACACCTACAGTGCTGCACGTCATGAGCAAGCTATGCACCATGTGTGATGTGTATGTACACATGCAAGGGAGAGATAAACAGTGAATAAATGGGAAATATTCTCTGCATTTGTTGCTAATGAGGCCTTCAGTTTAGAGTCAGAACATTTTGGGAAAGTGAGACTTTTTTTTGGACGTTTCAGGTCTTTTTTTAGCACTTGAAGTTTCTATCAAGGTATCCGAAGGAAGCTTTTAATGTGTGTCATCATATTTTATCAACCTGGAAAAAATAAAAAACTGTCCAAAAAAAAAAAAATCCTTAATGTGAATAAAGTAATTCATTGAGTTAATGATTCGTTGGTTGTTTTGCCTTTTCCTTTTTGCTTGAACTCGTGTCTCTAAGTCTCAGGCTTCATGTATGTCATGATTTATTCACGTCTGTTTACATGACCATGTTTACTGTGACCTTGCACCAAAACAGCAAGGAAAATTCCTTTCATCCGCCTGACAATAAACCTGTTTCTGATTTATGAACTTATTGCATAGCTGTGCACCTACACACATGGTGAGGGCGGAAGAGTAAAAATTGTGTTCAGGCATGTAGCATGTAGTTGATTTGGTGCTATACAGCATGCATAATGTAATTGGACCTCACAAGTGTAAAAGTGCAAATATGTGTGTGTCTGTGTGTTTGTGTTAACTGTGCTGTATTTCCTGCCAAAATGCACCATTGCACCTTACACCATATGGTCAACTGAGCCATTTAAGACCTCAGAGAATTACTATTTGACGCCATGATGCAGCTGGCTAAAAACCTAAAAGCCTGACTAGGCAACCAGGCCTCACTGAATTTAAAGTCACAGCTAGGTTCCACTTGTCCTCCTTTCCACTTGCTGTCTTCGATACTGATGGACTACAGATTGATTACAGTAAAAATAATTTTTTATGTGAGCTCACAAAAACCTTTTAACAATGTGACATTTCAGTTTGGCTATTAAAATAATTGAAAGAAGAGCCGGTTCCAGCAGACATTAAATTTAGCAGACGCTGCAGAACTGATGGTGGATAGAGAGACCATTGTAGGGTCCGCACTTCCCCTGTTGCTGTGTGGCACATCCTCTACATTGATGCCATCTATTGTATATGCTACAGAAAGTGATGACAAACACAGCAGAACCAAGGTCAGAGCTCTCATTATCTAAACCACTTCATCTTTCGCAAAACACTCTATCTGATACTAGATACTCTATCTACTCTATTAGATACTACTATCTAATATTACAATGCACCAGTGACCCCTGTAGAACCTCACCTCTCAAACACTGTCGAAGTTCACAATTTCCTGCTACGGTTGTCAGTGAGGTTTGCGAGATATGAAGGTATACTGTGACAGAGCGGCCAGAGATTTAATGACATCTATATTTGGATTAGCCGAAAGTGGATTTTCTCATATTGTTAAGTTTAATTATTCGGTCGTCAATATTTACATGTACAGTATATCTTTACAAAACCCCAAAATTAAATATGCTGTGCCAGACGATTGTATCAATAACGCCTGCCCCTGATATCAACAATGAAAAGTTAAAGAGATTTTGGAGGATAAAGCGCTTTCTCTCGAGTCTTACTGATGTGGTACTTGATCAGCCAGATGGATGAACTCCTTTTTCCAGAGTCTGTTCTGAACTTGGAAAATGTAAAAGTGTTAAATAATATGTTCTCTCTTGCCCCGCAGATCCTGTTTTGTTGTGGTATATGCAAAAGCTGTAAATGAATTGTGTGTGTTTTTATGTTCTGACTATTCCATGCCGTCACTGTGGCCAGATGTCTAAAAGAGTTAATATATTTTGAGACACCTCTTGGACAAATACATAAATAAACATGCATAGTCAATGTCTTGAACTCTACAGTATCTGACTTTTTGTAGTAAAAACAAGGTCCCACCTTGCAACTACTGCGTAGGCATCACTGAGAGTCAGCAGTGAGCCGATCAGGGGCTCAGACTGGCTTCAGGCCTCTCTAATCCTTGATGGATAGCAGCCTCTCATTACATGGATTGAACTGAGACAGCGAGAGTAAGCAAGAAGGGGAGAGAGAACAACAGACACCGACAGTCACCAGGGGAGGAAAGCCAAGAGCTCTATTTGATACAGCTTCTTGTTATACACCATAAGTAGCTAATGGTTATGGATGGACAATCTTTCTTTCTTTCTGCTCATTTTCCCTCCATCTCCTCTCTTTCAATCATGCTTGTCTTCCCCTCTCCTACCAGCACTCTCTGTCATTGCGTCTGTTCTCCTGTTCTGTTTCTTCTTCCTCTCTATTTTGCTCCATTTGCTCCTTCCTTCCTCTATCTGTCAGATACCCATGATTCCCTGCTGACTCCAAAACTAACAGGGCTAGCTACACATCGACCGCAGCGTAATGGAGGACAAACAAAAGGCTGGCTGAACCTCCTCTGCTCACAGCTCTCTGACATGACTCTCTATCTAAATTCTGCCAGAGGGAATCCAGAGAACCTCAGAATTAATTTGGGAAGCCCTCAGCCCCATTTTTAATCACACAGCAGACTTACTGTATATGCCATTATGAAGGTACATCCTCCAAAGGTTTGTACAGCGCTCTGAGGGAATAACCCTCGCCCAGTCAGATTGTACAAACTATGTGTACTGTCAGCACAATTTATTATTAAGTATTATTTAGTGGCATAAGCTGCTAGCCCACAAGGAACACAGGGCACAGGAACACATTAGTTCATTAATGGCATGAGATCTGACAGAATTTGTGGCATTCATCAATTTTCTCACATTGCAAAATTTTCTATTAGATGCTGTTGAATTTCACGAGTGGTCTAGACTCTTCTACAATGGTTGAATGGCACCTGATTGGAGCATTAGCGCTACCCACCTCAGAGTGGATGGAAACATGCATTGTTTTGTATTGTCTTTTGCAGATTTTCTGAATTATCAGTAAAAAAAAATTGTGCTACATTTGGATAGAAACCTGACTACAGTACAGCACTGCTCTGAAGACACACTAATGACAGCTGTACTTTTAATGTTTTCCTATTATTTTGGGATCATCTAATACCGCTACTGACTCTGTTTAACATATCTTTTTGTCTGTTGATTTCTGACAGCAGGTCTTCAAACTTCATTGTCAAGTTCTTGTTTTTACTCTCTGGTAACATTTTCGTCAATAAACCCACACAAGGAGCAGAACAGGCAGCCTCGTACGGCGATTTTAGGTGTGTGGATTATGGTAAAGATTAAATATCATAAAACACACACCCGCTCATGAACAGGTGACACTCATTAGGTTGAAACGAGCACTTTACAATACGTTTGCGCAGCTAAGACAGTTTGGTGAATCCGACAGTGAGAGCAAATATCACAGAAACGGAGGAAAAGAAAGGTTTAGTGGTAAGAATACAAAAATATTCTTGCATGAGGCCCATTGTGAGTAGAAACTGCAAAGTCTACATATCTACACATACACAACGTGGTACCTACAGTACAGCAAATAGTCAGATATTATGGAGAACATGCTGTCAAAGAAATGCATTGCCTGTGAGGCTCAGGGAACGTGTGTTGCTCTATAAGCATTTGTAACAGGCTGCAACTATACACTAATCATGTCAATAGTACAGCACATATTGTATGTCTTGCTCTTATACATGAAACAATCTAATTAGTATGTTTCCATGGCAACTAAGAGAGAAAGAGATGGACGATGTGTTGCTGTTAGATTTGGGATAAACAGAATTTAGACAATGGGAGAAAGTTATGAAAGCAGTCCAAAACCATTTTTGTCACATTTTCTTTTCTTTTTTTAAGATCTGTATGTGTGAGGTAAAAGAAAAAAGATACAATTGAGCAGTTGCTGTCCACTCTGGTACTCAGGAAGTGGTTTAATTTCGATGCTTGTTCATACGGGCAATAATTATAACATCATGCCCAGTATGTGACGTCAAGTATGACTCATCTACTGTAATGTAGGGTGCCATGAATCAGGCAGTAAATCCATGCCGACAAACCTGGGGACAGTTTTACAGCAAATAATCCATCTTTTAAATCCAATTAGGTAGAAATGAATAATTGGTACATGTTGACACTGTGTTTGTTGTAGTCTGATTTTATGTTTCTATGTGTGTGTGTCTGAACTGTTGGTCTATCTATTACCAATGACACGACTTCTCTCAGACATGAGCTCTTCATCTCTTATTTCAAGTTTATTTTTCATTTGTTGGAAATGTTAATCATTACCTACAAAAATCATGACATATGACAAGAAAGGAGAAGAAATAAACTGAGCTGTGACAGGATTTCACCACATTCAACACACTTTGCTTTCTGCTCATTCTTTCTGCTATTAATGTCATTCAGGATCAAAGGTTTTTATTTATGTGAATTCTTGAGCATATTTGGATATACAAATAGCTTGTTTTGTACAAAATAATTATTTGAATTAAACCATTTGACAGTACCACCACCAGTGTCTTCAGAGCCCACTAGATGGCGCTCTGAGGTGAGTTCCCAAAATGTAGGGTAGAAAATACCTCATAGGTAATGATGGATGCAAAGAAAAGCCACTTGACAGCTGAAAACTCAAACTTACAACTCAAGCCTGCTGAACTTGTGGTGTGAACTTGTGAATTTATGAGTTTGTGAATGAGTTGCAAGATCCAAAAGTCTAGGTAACAAAGACAAAACTGCACTGTCACCTTGATAGCTTTTTCTGGGGCATTCAACCAATTATATGGTTTTCATGAGCAGATGGAGGTTACTCAGTTGTCCTGATGGATCTGTTGACATTTAAATTTCTCCTACTGAGAGTAATGTTTTGGGTTTTCAGCCCAAAAGAGGAACTATTTTGAAAACCTTTGAAAACCAAATGCCAGTGCTTCAAAATTCCAAAAGGGCAAATCATAATTAATCTCACAAACTGCTGCTGCTCTTTTTTCTATTGACCTTGTAAGGCCCGCTTGTTTGTTCCATTTCCTGTTTTGTCTCTTAGCTCCTGGCTTACTGGCTATAAAGTTGCAGCCATGACCAGTTTACACATAGCCTACCATAACATCTCTCAAAGTTGAGAACCACATGGCCCGACACAACGACATCCACCAAAGGTAAATGATTGGTGCAGTTATGTTTACAACTAGCTCAACTAGTTTACTGTGTGTTGCAGCAGTAATGCAATGTTTCCATGGTAAAACTTTTCAAGAGCTCTGATGCTTTTCAGTACTATGATATTATTAAAGCGTTTCAAAGTGTTATTAATGTTGGTGCAATGGTTGCAGAGACAGTGTTAGCAACACTGCTACTGCTAGCAGCCTGGCAACTGTACAAAGCAAAGGCAACCATAAGAATTCCAATCGGACATAGAAACTTTGGTCCCAGTGCTATGAAAGGCAGAGCAAACACACAGTTGTATTAATAAGGAGGCAGGTCTTGTTTCTTACTGATTTATAGGAAAAATGTCTGTCTTTTTCCCTCCTCTTCTCCTTTTCCACAAGCCATGAGTCCATTTCCCTGTTAGCATCTGAGGGTTAGGCTAATACCTGGAACTATCATTACCATCCCATAAGGATCCTATGTAAAGGAAACATTGTTCACTACTTCAGTAAATAGGATGAACCTTAGATACTACTTTGCAACAGGAGATATTTCTAGTCTGCTGTGCTCATAGAGGCCTTTGGCTTAGCTATGAGCCAAAAAGCTAACATTATGCTAGCAAGATTCAAATTCAATATCACTGCGTGTGGTTGACAAACAGGAAATAAAACTTGAGAGTACATTTAATAACAAAATTATTTAGCCACCCAGCCATATCATTGTGCCCAAATTAACATCAACATTTTCACGAACCAATGATACGCCATGGCCCTACTGCCGGCCGTAGCCTGAAGTAGCAAACTGAATAGCAGATGGGATATGAGATCAGATGATAGCTTAAGTTCAGAGAGGCAGTTTAGGCTGGCAGCTTGTGTGTTACAGACACCATCCTGTGTGAGGATGAGGCACTGAAGTACACTGTTGATATTGAGGGTTTATTTCATGTAATTTATTTCTAATGTCGAGCCAGCGCATTACTTTTGAACGGCGAACAGTTTCACTGGAACAACTTAAAATGGGTCCATTATCATGAATTAATTGACACTCTGCAGCCAATCAGAATTGAGTATTGACTCAGACCATGGTATAATCACATTTATTATCACTTCTCCTCTATAATGGCAGGCTTTTCACCCCACCTTTGATTGTGTTTGTTCGGAACCTCGTCAGTATAAACATTTTGCCTTCTCATATGTCTTGATGACATCTCATACAAACTGCTTTCAAGCAGTACCCACCCTTACCTGTGAGAAAAAAATGACAACTAAATGTACTCTGTCAACAGTCCTTTGCGGTAAAATCACATGAATGCCTCATTTATAGCCTTCAACTATAAATTTTTCAATATCATTGAAGAGGATTACCTGTTGTCATAGCAACAGTGGACTATTTCACCAGAGGTTGTGATGCTGTAATCAGCATCACAACCTCTGGTGAAATAGTCTCGTTTATGGCCCTCCTGGGTATCTGTATGCCTCATGCATAGTAACAGGTTTATCTCTGGAATACTGCAGAGGACTCAGAGTTGCACCCAACACAAATACAATCAACAATACTTTAACTTTATTTATTTATAGAGCGCCTTTCAAAACCAGAGTTACAAGGTGCTGAACAGTGCAACAGTGCAAACAGTGAAAGATAAAACAAATAGGAAAAAAAAATAATGAACTTATGATGCATTCAACTAAATTCCACTTCCTTTATGTTATTGTAGTAATTGCTTTTCCTGGTTGCCATTTCCTACATGACTTGACTTGCAAACAGCCGATAGTAAAGATTATTCTGTTGGTCAATCAGTTAATTGCAGCATACACAGCTATAGGAGGACACAATGATCCATGCCGCCCCATCACTTCTAGTTTGTCTTAGTTAATAGAGCAGCAGGTTCCTGATGATATAAGTCCTGATTTCTTCTAAACACCACTTTACTTGGGTCTATTAAAATTGAGTTATAAATTCAAAGCAAATATCTTATAATTTGATAGAGTAAAAAAAAAAAAAAGAGTCCCACCTTTTGTGTAGTACCTCCAATAGATGCATCTATACAGAACTGTGCTGGTAATAAGCTGCTCATAAGTAGTGCTCCCTTCTAAAGGGGCCATTTTAGGGGACTGAAGAGGTCTGTTTGTACAATTTGCACATGCTACAATTAGACCGAAAGGTCAAAATGCAAGATTGCATTATAAAACATGAAAAAGCTGGCAAATCTACTGGGGCACTGATCTTTCATC
Source organism: Hollardia meadi (assembly GCA_037974645.1). Lineage (NCBI taxonomy): Eukaryota > Metazoa > Chordata > Actinopteri > Tetraodontiformes > Triacanthodidae > Hollardia > Hollardia meadi. The sequence continues at coordinate 5,365 of JBBPCS010015407.1, read as the reverse complement.
TGATGCCCTTATCATTGAAGATAACTTGCTTTTTATATCATAAGCTATTACTAATGTGCATAAAATGCACTTTGAGGTTTGCATTCATTCCATGCATTTAACCATGCATTCAGACTATTCTGCGGCCTGTGGCTTCCAATTGGATACAGGTAGATAAAGTTTTTTTGAATAAAGCCCCTCAAGCTGTTTGGCTGTTTTAGCTTAACAGCCTGTTTTATGGCGATAGCACAGTCAATAAGTGCTTGTCGTTACAAAATGTCAGTTGAGCGTGTAAAAAAAGAAGAAAGTCAAAGAAAAAGGGAAACTTACGTATTTACCAATACAGTGTTGCATTCAAATGAGCTAAAAGGCTAACTGCTTCTCTTGACATTTATATCCTTAACAGGCCTCAGGGATAAAAGCTCTTCTTAATGCTGGTTATCACTCAGTCAGTATTGACAGACCCAGTCCCACAAATCTACATCCACTAGTAGTCTGGTCTCCTGGGAGCAAGCACAAGCCCTCTGTTTACTTAGGTATTCCTCACAGAGACAGTAGGCCTATTAGCATATTAGAAAATGCTAATTAAGCTGCTCAATAACACCAGTGTATAACTGCCAAATCACAAGTATTACATTTTTTTATAAAGAATAATAACTTGGTTAATGAGATTGTCAATGGTTATTTTTAACCATTGTTTTGTCAATGAATCAATTAATTGTTTAGCACATGAAAAGTTCAAAAATAGTGAAAAATGTCATTTTCACTAGTTAACTGTGACTGAGACAATCTAATCAAAATTTTTGCTCTGTAATTTTCTGTTTATCGACTAATTGAGTGACTAGGCCTAATTGTTTCAGTTCTCGTCATGATTAAAGAGGAGACAAAAAAGGTACATTACAGGTAACTTTTATAGAAAAAACAAAACAAAAACAATAGTACATGAGACAAATAATCTGTGAAAAAAAAATCCAGTTCCACTGGCTCCTCCTAGTGCTCATGATGACATTTGCAAGAGCCCACCGTGCCTGAACGAAAACAACCAATCAGAGCGGATCAGGAGGAGTTTGTAACGGCGTGTCACTGCTCCTGCACACTGTGCAGCTCCCCTCCCCCACACACTCGCTCAGTCAAGCTCAATATCTTCAATGTGGAGCTTCAGATGGAGCTTTTTAAACAAAATGGCTCAGAAACACCCAGTAACAATGAAAAAAGCTGCCCATCCCCCCCTTACCTATTACGGCATATAGTGCAAAACATGTGAACACGTCCCGGCTCCACATGGAGCTTGAGCTCATTATGTGTGATCGCTCATATTAACGGGTGGCAAAGAGGCATAATGACAAACAGTGGGACACAGAGGCGTGTCCAGACTTTTTTTGACTGGGGTCAAAAACAAATTGTACTTCCAAAAGTAGGCTACATACAAAAGAAAACAATGCACATTGAAAAATACTCGTCAAAAAGTTGGTCTGAAGTTAGGTCCTGCCTCTCACTGCACAGATAGCTCATTCATACTTCAGGATAACTTGGGGTGTGTGTGTCTGTGTTGTGTGCTAGCCATGTGGCTTTTGCTGGCAAAGCTCAGCACGTCCAATTTCCTTTTTTGTGCCATTAGAGGTTGGTGTGACAGTCCAATAGTACAGCTTCCCCCTCCCAGAGAATCAGGTCCTCAACTGTTTCTTGCCCCACAGCCGAAGCAGAATGTTGTTGAGGCAGTCCATCCCAATCTTAGATGGAATCGCAACTGCCTCTGAAGCCTGTGGCACTCTGTCCTGGGGCAGTGAAACTCCGGAGGAAATTCTTTGAGAAGACAAGGAGCAGTGAGAGGGACTGTCTTGGTCAATGTCACCCTAGAGAGCGAATCCTTGGGCTCCTTCTGCTACCAGTCGAGCTTGTGGGTTTTGGTGTAGCAGAGAGAGAGGTGGAAGACTTTGCATTGTGTATGTTCAAATCATGGACGTTGCCAACTGTAGCTCTAGGATTAATGAAACAACTCAGCCATTGTTAAAAAAAAACACTGACTGTTTGTAGAAAATGGAAAATGAACAGCACCATTTGTTTACCCATCACTTAACTTGTCATTTTGGAGGTTTTATAGCTGTAATAACATCATAACAGCTGCTAAAGGTCCTTGTCAGGTAATGGTTAACATAGATCAAATTAGTCATTTGAACAAATGATAAATGCTTTCATTTTTCCTGTGAAGACAAGACATAACTTGTAAAACTATCACATCCTATTTTGGAAATTACAAGGTGAGCCATTTTACCTTAGAGATGTTTCTGTATCATCCCCCTTGAGCTGGAAAATGCCATTTGTCTAGTATGACAACAGCTGAGAGGTACAAGACATCAGGAGCTCGAAACTAAAAGGACTTTATAAAGTCAACATGGACTGTAATAAGGTCATCTCTCACTTAGTGTGTGTGGAAATGTAACCTGCAGCTGAGAGCCATAATGCCACCGATAATTCCTAATCACTGCAAGCCAAACATCTAGCAGAAATCACAAGCAGCCTTTACAATGATCAGTTTTCTGTTTATAATGAATTCCCTGTACTGCATGTGGGTGTGTTGTGAAAAGGTGTATTTAGAACGTGATTATTTATAATAACCTTTAACAATGAACAGCTTTATTCCCAAACCACCGTTCTATAGTAAACTTGGTCGGCTAAAATGAGGAACAGTGTATATAGCACTTGTTTTTCAATCGTGTATAATCAGATGACAGAATATAGAAACTTATATAGTGCTTCTAAATGTATGAGATGGAGATATGCAAGGCTCCACCTCCACACCTGCCTTCACTGTGTACTCCTTCACTGGCAGGGGAGAAAATGTTTTTACAGCATGCATGAATGCAAGACATACATAAACTTAAAACTCTTGTTAGCAGTCGATTCAGGGAGCCAAACAACCAAACCAAATAACCCCAACAGAAATATGGTGCATTTTTTAGGGCCCGAGTATCAAGGGCACCAACGGCACCAACGGTTTTTAAAATGCAATTTTGAGGGATACGTAGACGCTCACATTGACCACACATTAGAAGTGGTGGGAAATAACATATTTTATGGGTCTTGCACAAGGTGTGACAAAAATGGCTTAATAGCGCCCCCTACAAAATTTAACCGAAATAGCCCATCACCTAGATGTACCAAATTTGGGAGGCACATGTAAAATCACAAGACTTTAAAAAGGTTTTGGTGCCATAACTCAATCCCAACAGGAAGTCAGCCATTTTGAATTTCGTGATATACTGCCACATAATGTATAATTAGTGGGTGTTCTCTCGTGCCACATGGTGGAAGCAGGACGTGACATTGAACTCCTTTGCGCAGTGTCGTGAACATATGAAAATACAGATCTGTGTCAACCGGTCGGTGTCCAGTATCGAGGCCGTGGCTGCCACACATCCTGATGCGCATAGGGGTGCGAGGGCCCGTTCAACTGATTAATTAATTAATTTAATTGATTAATTTATTTAGTTTTTATGCTTCAGAGTCAGCTTGTTGGAAAAGCACTGCAAGTGACAACTCACATGGACTCTAGCCGACTTCACTTCCTGTTCTATTTTGGTACCTTCATGTTTTTAAATTTTGACTTCCTGCCATTATTCAGTTTCCTGCCAGTTTTCTTCATCACCTGTTTTCAGTTATCTTATCAGTCTTCCCAGTACTTATACACCTCATTGTTCACCACCTGTTTGCCAGACTGTCTCAGTTCTCTCTGTAGCCTAGCTTTCCAGCCATTACTACTCCTTGTTGTTTCGTGTATGACCGGCTGTTTTGTCTGGACTTCAGTTTTTGCCTTATCCTTTGTAAGTTCCCTGCCTTGTGGGCTGATTTTTGACTGTTTTTGTTCTGTGCCTTTTGCCACCATTCATATGCCTTTTTGCTCGGCTGACTGCCTTTTTTGTGTGTTTTGCCTTTTGCACCCGAGTAAACTTTTGACCCTTTTGGACTTGAATTTTGTATGCTTGTATGTGTCTCCTTGCATTTGAGTCCACCTTTTGAGTTCTGACCATCACTGCGATAATGCAGTAAACATTACTAATTAAATTAATGTTTATACCCCCACTACTTCTGTGAAGCAGCTTCAAAGGTTAGTACTTGTTGGCAATCAGTATGCTTTTAAAAACCAACCAATTAAAGCTGCAGTTTAAAGCTCGGGCTTTAACTGCAGGGCAACTTGGTGACAGTAACCAGCAACCAACAAAACCCTCGACTATGACTCATATCCAAAAGTCCACAGTCAAAACAGTGAACAGTCTGATTTGTATTTATGCAAAATAGGTGGTAAATACGTACTGGTACTCAGGCAGAAACTGCAGAGTACATCCTCAATAGATAAACAGAGAAAGGGAGAGCAAAACGAGGGAAAGATGCAGACAGATATAGAAAGGAAAGAGAGCAGATGTGGCCTTTGGGCTGAAACTGCTGAATCACCATGTCTCTTCTCATTACCGTATCACATCATGAACCCGGAGCACTTTCCCCTGGTGCCATGCACAGAGAGGCCGTCGTGATAAAAGGCAGAGAGAGGCAGCAAAGAAGAAAGAGATGGAGGAAAACACAGAGCAAGGGTGAGACAAACAGAAAAGTGAAAGCGATGAAGGGAGATTCCCAAATCTTCTCCCTCCATCTCCCTCAACCCTCCCCTCTGTGCTGCCATCACCTTGAAAGGCCCTGGAAGACACTGTCTCTTCCTCACCCACCTCAATGGGCCCGGGTCTGTTACATAAGGTCTACGTCAAACACACACACACACACACGCACACACATACACACACACACACAGAATCACATTGTGAACTGAAATAAAACATTCACTCTTTCATCACGCAGCTTTATTTCTGGATTGTGGTCTCAGTCAGAAAAGGCCATCATAGTAGTTGATATTTGAGAAGAAGAGAGGGAGAGTGAGAAGGAATGAGCTGTCAGATGGAGAGAGACTCGTGATACCTGTGGTTGCTGATGCAACTGCCAGCTATTTTAAAGGGGATTCCAGAGTTATAGCATATTTGTAGTTTCCTTCTATTTGTATGCCTAATGAACATTTAATGTTTAATGTATCTGTTTCGGGAATAGCAGAAGGGAAAAATCAAATCATATCAGTCAACAGAACCACTGTGAGGAACTATTATTAGGGTGTTTCACGTCATCATAATTGTGCAGGCCGAACTGACCGATTTAGCCTCTATGAATCTGTTCATCGAACTTTACTTGTACGCATGGGTTTAAAATTGCTCTGTTTGTATTAGATTGTTATTGTTATTATTATTATTATTACTATTATTCCTGGTGTGTTTATTGTGGCCAGCCTAAGGCACACCTGTGCAATAATCATGCTGTCTAATCAGCATCTTGATATGCCACACCTGTC